>CAUYON010106384.1:0-32613 GCA_963573935.1 Arctocebus calabarensis | reverse complement strand
TGTATATATCTGGTGCCATAATACTGTGCTACGGACACTGAGCCCAAGACATGATTTAAGTAGAGTATATTAATCACTAGCATGGCTTTTATAGAAGTCCATTAGACTTTTCTTTTGATATTTGCTTTTTAATATGTCATTTTATATTACAGATTAATCTCACACAGCTAAATGCATTTATTTATTTATTTATTGAGACAGAGTCTCAGTTTGTCACCCTCAGTAGAACTGTGGTGTCACAGATCTTAGCAATCTCAAACTTCTGGGCTCAAGGAATTCTCTTGCCTCAGCCTCCCTAGTAGCTGGCACTACAGGTGCCTGCCACAATGTCCAGGTATTTTGTTTGTTTTTGTTTTGTTTAGCAGGCCTGGGTCAGGTTCAAACCAACCAGCCCTGGAGCATGTGGCTGGCACCCTAACCACTGAGCTATGGATACCCAGCTAAGTTAAATGGATTTTAAAATAAGAGAATTCCTTTGCATTTGCAGTGAGGTCCAAAAATATCTGTTGGAATTATAGTTTTGCTTTCCAAATATCTGATTCAAATTTGTGTGGGAATTTAGATCTCATTTCTTATTTCAATTTTTGGGAATACAGAAAATGTATTAAAGAGAATGGGCCAGCTGTGTCCATAGAGAGAGATTGCCGAACTCTGGCTGAGGCACCGGGGTGCTGGGGTGGCGGAGATGTCAGCTTCCTTAGTCCGGGCCACTGTCTAGGCTGTGAGCAAGTGGAAGCTGCAGGCTACCCCGGCTGCCCTCACCCTGACACCTTCAGCGGTGAACAAGATAAAATGGCTTCTTAAATATAAGCCTGAACACATAGGCGTGAAATTCGGTGTCCAAACCAGAGGGTGTAATAGCCTTCTTACACTCTAGAATATACAAGAACAAAAGGAGATTCTGATGAAGTTGTTCAAAATGGAGTGAGGGTATTCATTGGAAAGAAAGCACAGCTAACACTACTAGGAACAGAAATGGCTTATGTGGAAGACAAATTATTCAGTGAGTTTGTGTTTAATAACCCAAACATCAAAAGAACCTGTGGCTGTGGGGAAAGCTTTCACATCTGAAACCTCAGGACTCCTTTGGATATGAGCTCCAGCAACACTCATGGATGCCTTGGGGCTTACCGAAGAAATCATGGGACTGTCACCTGCTCAATGTGTGGCTGCCTTGTAAGGAAAATAAAGTGGTACATTTTGAAAATGAAGCTAGTGTGTTAGATTTGGGAGGAAGTGATATTTGGATTCTCTGTAGGGGTCAAAAGATGAAATGCCATCACTTTCTTTGGATTATTTTTCTTTTGTGGTAAAGAAAGAAGTCTTACCCTGCACTCAACTGTCTCTTGTACCATTTCTTTTAGAGTCAGTTTTATTGGATTTGCCTTCCTGGGCACCTGTCAGTCAGTTCATGAAATGGACTGAATGGCTTGAATGTGCATCTCCCTCTGCATTTTTCCCAATTAAATTGGTGTCTCCTAAAATTTAGAAATAGGAAGTCCTGTTTGCTGAGTATCATGGTGGGGCATTATTTTTTCATTCAATTTTGGCATAGCCCATTTACATTTTTATCAAAAATTTCTGTGCAATGCCTGTGGCTCAAAGGAGTAGGGCGCCAGCCACATATGTCAGACGTGGTGGGTTCAAACCCAGCCCTGGCCAAAAACTGCAAAAACCCAAACTTTTTCATTGTTGGATGTAAATTTGCAGGCCCTTTAACACTACTGACAAAGGATTTTCTTGAACCATAGTGGTGATAGCGAATACTCGATCCACTTGCTTCTAAATCCATTTTGTTTGCCCTCTAAATGTCCACGCAAAACTACAACTCAGGTTGACTTTGATTCTTTTAGTGGAAAAGTCTCTTATAAGCCATTTAGCCCACCCTGCTCAGTTCTGTATGTGAGGAGGCCAATGAGCTTTCGTCTACCCTGGGGGGTGAGTGGGAACTCCACCACTTTCCCCTTTCTACTGCTGTCCCCTCTGAGACAGTCTGTTAAGGTAAACGGTGATCTGGCTTTTTTTCTGTTCAACATACTTCTTTTAATTTACTGAATTATATGGAGAATGGCAACAAGACTTAAATGCCTTACCTTTAGACAAGTTTTATGAATTTATCCAACTTAGACTTTTTTTTTTTTGAGGCAGAGTCTCAATCTGTCACCCTGGACAGAATGCCCTGGTGTCATAGCTCACAGCAACCTCAAGCTCTTTTTTTTATTTTTTGTTTTATTAAATCGTAGCTGTGTATATTAATGCAACCATGGGGTACTATGGGCTGGTTTCATATACAATCTGAAATATTTTCATCAAACTGGTTAACATACATTTCATGGCATTTTCTTAGTTATTGTGTTAAGACATTTATATAGCAACCTCAAACTCTTAGGCTCAAGCCTCTGAGTGCCCCGCTAGTTTTTCTCTTTTTAGTAGAGATGGGGGTCTCGCTCTTGCTCAGGCAGATCTCTAACTCCTGAACTCAAGCAATCTGCCTCTCTCGGCCTCCCAAAGGCTGGGATTAACAGGCCAGCATTTTTCTGTTCCATATAGGCAGTCTTCACTTTGCACTAAATATACACAAACTTCGGTTATTTACTTGATATCTATACAAGTCCCCGATAATATGGTTGTAATTTCATATTAACTGTGAGTAATTGAAATAAGTACAAATATTGCTGCCAGCTCTTCAGTGCACAAATCACTGGGTAAATAACAGACATGCCCCATGATCAGGGGACAGTCATGTCATTTCTCTCAAAGTCTGTCACTGTGTATCTGTCATTTAGTTCCCCCGCAGCCAGCAAATCATGTAGCTATATTGCTTCCTTGTATCAGGGTAATAAACCCAGTTTGCAGTTTTTTAAAATGCATAATTGAAAGAGGGCCAGGAATGGTAAAACTGTGGGAAAGAAACCAAAAGCCTAACAATGGAATTAAAATTCACTCCTTTTGACCTATTGTGATTTCTGCGATTTTTTTCCTTGTCTAGTATTTGTTGATGGACATTCCCCCATTTTCTAGTAGTTTCCTAATATACCAGTGCATGGCAGTATTCAGACAAATACTTGAGGGGGCCTTCTACAGATCTTAGAGAATCTTCCTCTGTTCCTCTCCTTTCTTGTACTCTGTTGTACAGCCGCATAGGCCTTGGTTCTTCATATAATTCTATTTTCTTCCCCTTACCTTCAGAAGACTTCTAGGCTCCATTAAGTTCCCCCCTTCACATAGCATGACCTTGAAGTTTTCTCTACGCAATAAGATAGGGCAGTTATAGGGTATACTTTGTAATATAATATAATTTAAAGGTAACTCTCCTGCACTGGTTCACGTACAATATTTTGAGACTTTTTTCAAGTATTTTGTGTGGTATAACAAACATTGTAACTAAGAATAAATCTGCTCCCTGTTATTTCATCCTGATTAGAAACAGAAGTTATATGTGGCATCTTTTGATTTGTTATGTGGGGAATTAATTCTGATATCTAAAAGACAATTGTGGTTCAGCAAAATATAATTAAAATGTTATAAATTAAGGAAGCAAAATTATACACCTTCAGGTGAGGGCTAAAGTCTAGAATATTTATATGTGAACAAAGTTAAGTTACCTGCATAAAATAACTCTGCATACTTCCATTCTTTCAACACCAAAGCTGGACGGAAACATAGAAGAAGACCTTGAAGATCTGCATAATGAAATCAAGAAAATAGCTACTCAAATTCAAGCTGAGATAAAGTCTACCAAACAAAGTTTTCATCAGCATGAGAGCTGGAATCCAACTTCTGTACATCTTAGGATAACAAGAACCCACCCCTCGGTGCTGTCTGAGATATCTGTGGAGATCACGGCTGGGAGTGCAGCACAGGAGCCCTTATAGTGCCCGGTGGAAATCACTGGGAGGACTTCCAGGAATGGTCCAAAGTGCATGAAGGATTATCATGTGGATTATCATTTTTCTAATTGTATTGTTTGTGATTGTTAGGATTATCCTACCAACAACATTGCCATGGTAACTATATCCCAAGAAATGTTTATCCTTGGAGCCTGAGACTACATGCGCAACAAAATCAACATCCTGACCCTTCGTGAAAGAATCTTAGACATTGTCACTGGGTGCTGACTTCCTAATTAATGAATTCAAGGAGAAAGTACAACAGAATGTCTTGTCTAGTGAAAACACTGCACGCAGAATGGATGTGATGAGTGAACTGAAATGTGTTTGGACTCTAACACACCACAAAACTTTAACAATGTGAAACACGTTCCTATGGCCATGAAAAAAGGAATTTTTGAATATTTCAATTTTTGAAACGTTTTTTTCTCATTTTCTCAACTTTTATTATTTGAAATATTTGAAATATACAAAAATTAAAAGGTTAGTACAATGAACTCCCATATGTCTTCTGCCCAGCTTTAACAATTGTTAATAAATGGGTTGTAGTCTTCACTTGAATGATAAAGAATTTGTCTCATATTAGGGGTGTATACATTGGATACTTTTTCTTCCATTCTAGAGATACTTTGCTAAGGAGATAAAGCCACTAAGGTGCTGTATTGTAAAAGCTGATTTGTTTCTATTGCAGAGAGGGGTCTGGGAGGCCAGAGCTGTCTTTCAAACCCGTCTCCTGGCTCCACAAGTACTTTAGCAATGAGGCTTTTTGATGATGAGCTGCCTGCTGCACATGCCCCAGTGCTTGTCACCCACACTGCCTGTCACCACATTGGTCTGTGTCCTTCCCTCTGCAAGAGGTCTGCACATCTTGTGACCCAGGACCAGCCCTGCCACCCCTTGGAGCCCAGCACAGGGCTCAGGCAGCAGTGCTGTGTGTCCCTGCTGCTCTGCGGGCCTAGGAGGCTTGTGCTGTGGACTCTGCTTAGCTACTTGACCCCAGTGCTGGTAGAAACTACCAGATGAAGGGAGGGAGACACTCTGTGTACTTGTCTTGTTATTGTATGTGTGTAAGATCAGGGCTGGGGTCACATTGGAGCCCCAAGCGGGACCCCAAGTTCTAAGCAGCACCTGACTCGCCAGCCCTCCCAGGCACAGCGCCAACAGCGCACCCTGAGGGTCACTTGGGCTGCCCTGCATATGGGTGGCAGGCAGGGCCCTCAGCTGTGCTGCTTCCTGGAGGTGGCCAATGTGTGCTAGGGCTGCGTTTATTTTTAAGACATTGTATACCTGTTTTGACAGATCAACTCCCTTATCTCCACTTAAGTACTAAGGCCCTGGAAGTGTTGCAAATGCCACCCCAAAGAAGTGTAAATTCTGAAGGAAAGGTAAGTTTTCATACTAGTGAAAAGAAATAGATGAATGCAGCAACAGGACGAAGAGGAACCATAGTTGTGATGTGTAATTAATTAAGGAAATTAAGTAGGCCTGAAAGACAGGAACTGAGGTTAATGTTCGTTATCCTAGGGCTAATTCGAGAAAGCTCTGGACTCAAAGAAAACTGGACGGAAATCTTCCTTGGATGGGGCGTGACTGGGAAGGTGATTTCTGGCAAAGTGCAGCATCCTGGGCTGCTCACGCGTGGACTCCAGCGCCACCTGGAGGGCACAGTGAGCTACTTTCCATTCTTCAAAGCACTTTAATCATAACGTTTGATTTCATATTCAGGTAATTGTCTTTGACGTAGGAATTTCCATCATCGTTGTACTGATGAAGAAATTCATCTCTCAGCCACTTACTGAGCAAAGAATTTGACCAATTTTTTTGCATGACAAAAAATCAATTGGTTTTTAAACAACTTTACCTTGGTGTAATTTGCATACTGTAAAATCTACTAATTTTAAATGTGAATTCAATAATTTTTAGTGAGTTTACTGAGTTGTGCAACCTTCCCCAATGTCCTGTGTTTGAAAATTTCCATTACCCCAGCAACGTCCCTCAGCTCCCTCACAATAAATCCCAGACCTACTCAGCCCAGGTAGCCAACAGTCTGCTTCCTGTCTCCATAGATTTGCCTTTTCTGAGCATTTTATACAAATGAAAACACACAACACATCTTTTGCATTGGACTTCTTTCACTTAACATGTTTTTGGGGTCTATCCATGAGGGAGCATTTATCAATATTTTGTTCATTTGATTGCCGAGTGATGTTCTTGCAGAAACACAAAAGTACATGGGGAGATTATTCAGTATTTGCTTTGATGTATTGGCAGCAAAGACAATTCTCAAGAAATTTGATTTTGTGTTTTTGTTGGATCAATACAGGATATAGCAAATGCAGGCTTTGGCAACACATTTGGGGTTGAGCATTAGAGTCTCATCATAACCCCTCCTCATGATGAAGATAGAGGTGACAGGATCCTTTCAAAAGCAAAAAGTAAACATGGAATCAGATGCATTTGAGTCCAAATCCAGGCTCTGCCTATATAAGGCCCTGGAAGATCATATTGTTATCAGTGTCCCAGGAGGTAATGGCATCCGTCTCCCAAGGCTGTTGTGAGGATTTGACATGACGTGCTCACAGCCAGCTTGGATGCTATTTGCATAGGATTGTATTGTGCTGAGATATCCAGAAACAGTGATTTTGACCTCTGTTATTCCAGAGAACATTTTACTTTTATTCACTGGCCCAAGAACCCAGCAAACAGAGGTATAAATTTCCTCTACAAGTGATACAATGTTTGTGGAAGTGGAACCTCATAAAAATATTGTTCATCTTTCATATGTAAACATAACTATAGTCTAGGATGAAGGAGGGAAGGGGAAGGAGAAGGGAAGGGAGGTGGGTGGGTTGATAGAGGAGGGTTAGTAGGGGGATCCCACCTATAGAGCATACTGCAAGTACAAGTTGGATCTATCAGGTGAAGAACACAAATGTCTTAACACTGTAATTGGGTAAATGAGGTGAAAGCTATGTTGATTAGTAGGATGTAAGCACTCCAATCTGTACAAATAATCAACACATTGAATCCCATAATGGCATAAATGTATGTATGTTCTATATACAAATGACTTAATAAAAAAATTAATAATTCTCTAAATGGATATTGACCAATGTGAAACTTCCCTGCCGATACAGGTATGAGTTCAACATTTGTCCTTAAAGTTAAAATTTAACATTATAATTTAAAAGATATTTAACAGAGCACCCTTGTGAATACACACACACTCTTATCTAGGCCTTCATTTCACTCACCCTGCCATGCATGCAGTGATCATTTTGTCTAGGTAAATGCAAAAGTTTTTATTCTTAAAATAGTTCTAAATTTAATACCTTGTTAAACAACGGGATGGAACTGCAGACTATTCTTCTAAGTCAGAACAGCAATTAACCTCCAACTGCTTGAAAAAAATATGCCTTTTAATTCTGTCAGTGAAAAAATATTATGTTATTTTAATAACTATTTTTCCCCCTTAGCTCATTAAAATACATGCCCGGCGTCTTCCAGAACCATTTCATATCTGCAAACTGCACCCTTCACGGGCGGTGACATTAGTGGTCCTGCTGATCAGAGCTGGAAGTGGGGATGTGGCAGCGCAGCTCTGTGAAGCAGCCTCGGGTTTGTTCTCGGGCTTTTATCTGTCTGGTGTGGTTGGGTTGATTGCTGCACAAGCTCATCCAGGCCAGATAAAAACCACAGTCAAGTTGGGGACCATAGCAAACGGCCAACATCGGAATATGGGGACTCGCAGATCGCCTAGTTGCATAAGCCCCGAATTTGCAGTCACATCTGCGATGGCATCAACATTTCCTTCGTGGCAGCTGTTGGGTTCACCCTGCAGGTGGCTCCTGAGATGACGGCGCGCAGCAAGTCGCAGAGACATCGTCTGGCTCCGGGACGCGCCCAGCGGTCCAGTCCCGGCTCACAGCGCGTGGCCACAACGGCCTCTCTTCTGCCTCATTCATGGGAAGTTTCTCAGAGTTAAGAATATGGAAAGATTATCAGAATCTTATATCGAAAATCATTTTGAAATATAAGAAGCATAAGCTAAAAAAGAAATAAAATCTAAGCTCCTGAAGCGTCACTTTATGTTAAAAAAACTCATTTTGCTTTTTAGCTTATGACACTTATGAGTCTTCTTTTTTTGTTGTTGCTGTTTTTTGCTAGTAAAGCAACAGGATGTACATTTTTGAGGGATTAATCACCTTTTCTTTGTAAAATATGTAAATATTAATAGATATATATATGCATATGAGCAGTTTTGCTGTTATTAATTTTTAATTCTAGGAAAAGATATAAATATTATTTCTGAACTTATGTATGATAAAATACTTTGCATTTATGCATTATATCATGATGAAATAGCTTGTTGACATTTATCTACAACTGCTTAGACATAGAGAAATGTTAAGATAGCAATCTCTAAAGAAATAGTACTATAATTCCTATTTTAATGAGTGATCCAAGATTTAAAAGATTACAAAAGTTACCTGTAAATCCACAATGACTTCAGACTCGGCTGCCTGAATCCAAAGCCTGGGTGTTCCTGTCATGCCACAGTGACACGGACTCTACAAAAGTCTGTGGACTAAGGCATTTTATTCAAATTAGAATGGTCAGGAAAATAGCGAGTGACAAAGCAATTACACTGGTTGTTTTACTTAATAGGTTGCTTATGCAGAATTAGCTGTGAAATTGACACCTGTCAGCATCACAGCTCCATATACTAACTAACAAAGCAAATTATTGCTTCTTTCACAATTCACTTAAGCCAATTTTTTAAGCCAGGAATTAAATGCCAAGGAAAACAAAACAAACAAACAAAAATTTGCTGCAGTTAATTCTCATGAGTCTTGGATCTTGGACTTCATGTGAAATTCTTTATTTATTAAAAATGAGGGAGTAATTTGTGAATTGATCCATTAAAAGGTATTTATTGAGAATGGATGGTGTGGTCAGGATCAGACACAAATACAGTAGTGTTAAGACAGTAAGATCAGAAACACTTTAACTTCTAAATGGATAGTATGAAAGGGGCTGTGAAAAATACATACAAAGCCTGGGGTGCTGGCTCACACCTGTAACCCTAGCTCTCTGGGAGGCCAATGCAGATGGATTGCCTGAGCTCAGGAGTTCAAAACCAGCCTGAGCAAGAAATGAAAACCCGTCTCTACTAAAAACGCAAAAACTAGCCAGGAGTTGTGGTAGGTGCCTGTAGTCTCAGCTGCTCCAGAAGCTGAGGCAGGAGAATCACTTCTGCCCAAGAGTTTGAGGTTGCTGTGAACTATGACACCACAGCACTCTACTCAGGGCAACAGAGTGAGACTCTGTCTCAAAAAAAAAAAAGGAAAAAAATACATAAAAGGGCTTAGGCCACATAAGGTAGAAAATGTAGGCTCCCACTCAGACTGGAATTTATGCAGAAAGCTGAGTCTCCTCGGCGTCTGACAGGTGAATTATGAGAGGGTAGTGTGGAGGGGGAGCCTGAGGCTGTCCCAGTAATCTGAGCGGGAGACAGCACAAGGCCCAGAGAAGAAGAGTGACGTAGTGCTGCTGTTCTCACCTGACTCTGTGTCTTGTTTCTTAGTTTTGTTTTATTGTGCTTTAAAAATTTTTAGGCTGCTGACTAACTCCACCCTCACTTTGTTGTAATAGAAAGCGAGATGGGCCATTTGATGGTGAATCGCCAGATCTAAGTCGAATTAAGTTTTGGGACTAACTTGTCCCTGGGCCTCTAGGCAAGTTTTGGGACCGCTGTGTGATGGTCCATTATTTCACTTCCAAGAAACACGGTCAAAACCGTCCTTTCTGATTCACACGTGCAAGTTTCAACTTGCTCAGCTGACAGGTGTTGCTAGGAGGGCTTCTTTTGTTTCCATCCATGTGGACTTTACATTTCTGGATATTTGTATGTTTCAAAACCTTCGTAATGACCCACGTCTGACTTGTGGACAAACAATGTGTGTTCCATGACTCCGGTTTCTCAGCTTTCCAATAGCGACAAATACAGGCTCCTCACACACAATCGTCTTCAGATGCCAAAACTGAATGAAATCATGCAACTAATTTGTGCTTTCATCATCCTGGTTTTGTAACATTGGCTAGAAAACTTCTCTGCCGTCTACTACTGCCTGCTCATACCTGTCATTCACACTGTTGTGATTTTCGTGGCACCTAACAAAGTGCTTCTACCTGCGGCCCCTTACAAGACACCCACCACACACACCATGGTGAAGGCGTGTTTCCCGCATTTTCTAGATCAACCTTAATTTTCTTAGAGTTTAGCATTTGCCGCTTCCTCACAAGTTCTAAGAACGTGGAGTCAGTATGTCACACTCCTGACAAACTTAAGAACAGAATTTAAGGGTTCGTCCAGACTTAGCAGAACATTTACTGAGATTCCAGGAACAGATTGAGCTGAAGAAGAAAAAGAGAGCTCAAGGCACACAGATAAATTAACACACATGCTGAAATAAAAATCTGTATCTTTGACTTTTTCCCCTCATTGCACACATGTGGTCTACATACCTTACACACCTACTATTCTTTTTTTTATTTCAAATTAATATGAGGGTACAAATTCTTAGATTCCATTTTTCTCACTTCCAAGGTAAAGCTCCAGTTTTAAACCATTCCCCCCACCATAACCCAAACTGAACTCTAGACACTATTACAATAGTCATATTATTCATGTACTCATTAGTTTTGAGGTATTTCCACTATGTAGAGAGTTCAGTCTCCATGTGGGGACATTCCAGCACCTGCTAATCTCATCTGGGGCCTGCTCAGTGGAGTCCTGAAGAGGAAGAAGGTGGGAGAGTCAGGGGAGCCCCTTCCCCTGCCCACCCACCTGTAATGGCATCCGGTACCTGAAAATTTATGATAGAAATATTTACACTGAGAGAACTGGCAAGCATGACAGAGCATTGTGGTTGTCATTGTTGTTTCCACTAGAGAGACAGTTGCTAAACATTCATTGACACTACTGGTTCTGTTGTAAATTGTCATTGTACACATTAGATACCACCTCAGGGTGTCCTAAGAGTAGCTCTGTCCTAAGCACACTTCCCACCCCTGGTGACCAGATTAAAAAAAAAATGTGATTCTTAATGATATGGCAATATTTTTGGTACTTTTTTTTTCTGTTCTAGAGTTTTTTGGAGAAGCTTTCTTTATATCTCTAAGAAAAAACAAAAGTAATCCCTGTCCTTCCAGGCCAGGTCATAATGCCAGCTCCTACCAGTGCACACCTTATTTTTACAGCTGAAAAATAATTCTACTGTCCTCTGCACTACCTTAGATTTTATTTATATTCACTTTATACACTCAACATCTCACTTAGTATCATTATTATTTATTTGTGTCTTTCCTATGACACTCTAAATATCTTGAGGGCACAGTTTGCATCTTGTCCATACTTATCCTAATATTTGCCTCAATTAATATGTGCTGAACAAAAGGGATTCAATAAATAAATGTGAAGTAAAAAGATAAATAACTTTGAACATTCTACCAGCCTCATATCGCCACAGTTCTTCCAAATTTGTTTCTAATAAATCTAACTTTTATCAAAGAGCTACTGAAAAGTTCTTTGAAAGAGAAATTAAAATCTACCCCACTCTTGTCCCTCATGAAGGAACAGGAGTCCCAGGCCCTGCTCCTGATGACACTGAAAAGACAGTAAGTGGAGGAAACTTGCCAAAATAGCTGCTAAATTGCAAATATTTTTCGAAAGATAAGAATCCAAACCAATGTGGATTTTACAGCAAGTGCCCTTAAAGGTCGGTGGGAAAGAAAATGCTCTGGAAAAACATGCTTTGTGCAAATGTTTACTTAAATGTTACTTTGGGGAAAAATGTATATGCACGATGAAATCACTTTATTAACAGGATGATGAGCTTCAATGATCTGAAAACAAAGCCAAGAAATCCCAATACTATTTTCTTCTTCCTTTTTTTTTTCTTTTTCTCACTAAAGTGGAAACAGACTACTTAAGAATTTAATGGAAAGTCTGTTGCTGCCTTAACCACATTTCCTCAGATTTCGGGAGCTACCCAAGGCAGCTCACACCAGGAGTTTTAAAGTCACAAGGTACATATCCTCATTCTTTGTTTTCTTACACAAGAAGATTTTTTAATTTGTAACATCTTAATTTCCTAGAAAAAATCCAGGAACGCATGCAATCAGCAGTCAGAGGGCTGATAGATGATAGATGGTAGATGTTCATCAAATATTTGTTGAAGAGCTGACTCTGGGCAGGAGAGCGAGCAGGTGCCACGGCTTCCCATTTGGAAGCAGTGACTGCTTTTATTAAAAGATATTCCTCAGCTTCAGCGTTGCACAGCTCCAGACATGTCCAGGGATGGGTCAGGTGGTGAAGGCTCTGATGTCTCCCTGCTAGGTCCTTTTCCCTGACCACATATTACCCTTCCCTCCTGCAAGCTGTGTGCACTACACAAGCGTCTGCCAACAAAGAGGATGAAGCCAGGGAGATTCTAGCTGGATCAGCACAAAATCACCCACACAACTGAAAAGGTGAGCTGAATGCACACACGTCACACTAATTGTGTTCTGTGACACCACCCTTGTGCAGGAAGGACGGTAGTGCTGATACTTAAGATTTTCCATAATTAGCATTAACAGACAGTGAAACTCCTGGGAGTTGCTTTTAGGAGAAGGCAGCTTAGATTTTTAAATTTAAGCTGAGTGTTGATGGTATTTGGTGGATATAATTATGGAAGAAAAAAAAATCCCTGAGACTTGCTCTTTTACTGAAAAAAAAAAATCAGTAAAAAGTCCTTTATACTATCTCCGATTATAGGAGTCAGCAAATGTTAGCTCCATGCCATGGGAAACCTGGAAAAATGTCATTCCCCTCACAACACAAAGAAGAGAAGAATCTGTAGAATTTCACAAAGAGAATAGCTGAGGTCATTGAAATTCTGCATTCTGTTCCATAGAAATGCTGATAATTCCAAATAGATTACTTAGCTTACCAAAAACATATATGTACACACATACACATACATAAATCTTTAGAAATATATATGTAATAGGAAAAGCCAATACTACACATTAAAAATTTCAATACCTTATTTATTAAGGTAATTATTATAACAATTATGAAATCAATGGTAGTAGCAGCTAATTTTTTTGGAAGAACTATTATACCTTGCATCATGTAATACCTTTTTCTTCCACTAATTTCTTCAGCCTTCAGAACTACTACATAAAAATAAATATCATTCCCTCAGTTATACAACTGAGAAAAATCAAGGATAAGAGAAACTTACTAATTTTCTCAAAATCCCACAGCTAGTAACTGGTGTCACTAACATTTGCACCCAGGATATTCTACCTCCAGCTTTGTTTTTTTGGCCACTACATTAATTAAATATGGAAAACTTTTAAAATTTTCAATATCTCAAGATATTTAGAAAATTATATATATAATATTCATGCATTTATATAACATGGATGTCCACTTTTTCTTTTCATTTTTATTCAGATATCTGAAAATTTAGAATGGAATTTCCCAAAATTCACTCCCTTAGTTAATAACTATGAGTGTTACTGATAAATATTATAGGAAAACTTGCAATATAGTTATTTAGTCTGGGTTAGGCAAATGTAGTTATCTTATGGAAGGACTCACTTTTCACATTACAATGTGTATTTCGATTGTCCAAGAAAAGGAATGAAATAACAACTGTCTAACCCTCACCCGCTTACGTCACTACCATGAGGTGCTGTATTGCTGATTTGTCTATTGAGAACCTTTAAATTATTTTTTGTCCAGAATCCCCGTGGAATCACCAACTAAGTGCTTAAAACATTCACTTGTAAGTTCTAACACACTGAGTATAAATTTTGCCAACATCTGGTTTCTGAGCTCCTTGCAGAGAGGATTCGTGTTTGTATCTCAGTTCCTGAGAACGACTGCATGAAACATGATAGGTGCTCATCAAGTATTTGTTGCATGAATTAATATTGTCTTTACATTGGCTTTACTCCCCTTGAATTGCCAAATATATTTAAAAGTTATTGCTAATCTGCTGAATTAACTCCTATTATTAGAAATGGGGAAGGAGAAAACAGTGAAAGGCAATCACAGCTCTGTTACATCCAGAATCTTGAGACAATATCTGACAGACAATTCTAATAATTAGATAAATTGTAATCAGGGACTGTAGAATGGAGACTGCACTGGCAGGTCCCTCCACAACTGTTATTTCAAAATTATGCTTATGGTCAAGTAGACAAATCAAAACATTGTACAACAAAAATGTGAGAAATTGAGAAGGCGTGTTTGACATGGGTTAGGTATGATAGGTTGGAATTCTACCCCCTCAATTTTACCTCTTTGGCAAGAGTTCAGGGTTAAGCCTCACTTTTCATCTTTCCTAATGGTTCTCTTATCTTTCTTGAAGGATGTTGCAAAAATTAAGAGAGATAAAATACCCAAGATAAAATCCAGAACATAAGAGTCACCAAATAAGTAAAAACAACTATGATCACTGCAGCTTACTTTACATCAGTCCATGCTGTTGACTTTTCAAGGAACTAATCTACTTGTCAGGGATTAGATCCTTGTAAATAGTTGTGACCTGCTACAGCTACACTGCGTTCCCCCTTCAACCTGCCCATTTCTAAGAGGTTCATTTCTCATTTTCAAAACCTGCTGATATTAAGGAAAAAGTGGATGCCTTCTGAGACAGTACTGCGCTACCCTGACCATTCATCAGGAGACTCACTACCTTCTCTAACAATCTGAAAATTGACTTCAGATGTTTCCTTCATCTGGACATAAATTTAAGCATGTTCAGATGTATTAGATTGTCATATATGGGACAAAAGAGACTTGCAATTCTGCATAAACCAGATAAATGCTGGAATAAATCTGCTGCTTTTTCTAATAGAGCACAGGCCTTTCTGACACGTCATTGCTGAACGTTCTACGTTACAAGATTGAAATTGCCCAAAGCCACTCACTATTCTAAACAGGATCAATACTGAAAGGGATTTACTATCAGCTCAGTGCATAAATCTACGGTGATTAAAGCTGGTTCCAGAGAATATGGTGATTTTCCTTTTGTTGTTCAGGGGAAGTACTGATATACGTGCATTTAAGGGTGAAATAGAAAGCACTTTCTTTCTCCAGCTTATCTATCAACATTATTCACTCATTCATTTTCTCAGTGATTTGTTCCTGTGCACACGACACCCGGGGAACTACGGGATGAGTCTGCACATGGATTCTTCTCTTGAGGAGCTTACACTCCATCAGAGAAAGATACACGTGAACATAAACTAATTTTACTGTTGAAACTTAGGCATAATAAGCACATTAAGATAAAGTTTTAGGGAGAACTTACATTTGGCTTAAAAATCACCAAAAGCTAATGGATCAACACTTAATGTGCACATATGGAAACTACACTCATTGGAAATCACAGAGGTGGGGGAGGGGGTAACTTCCCTCCTAATGGTACAGTACACACTATATGGGTGAGGGACACACTTATAAATTCAACTCAAATGGCACAAAAGCTATTCACGTAACCAAAACATGTAATAGTCTCAAATAAAATTTAAAAATAATAAATCACAAAAGGCATTTATAAGTTTTGTACATTTGAATAAGGTCTTAATAAAGGGATAAAAGTTGGATGTGGAGAGATAGAGTAGAGTCTTTTCAGGGATTTGAAATGAATCACGACTGCATATTAAAATGTAAAATACAAAAGCATGTTTAGAAACTATTATAAATGTTTTCTGATAACATCTCATTTTAAAATACCAAGGCCTTTCTCAAATAAATTTAATAAAAATCATTGAAAGTTGACATTAGATTAATGATCTGAGAGCTGACATAAAGAAATACCGATAAAATCCCACACCACTGAAAGTTGAATATTCATCATTCAAAGTTGAAACATCACTGAATTCCACAATTTCTGAGACCCAGATCCAAGTGCAAATTGTTAAACAACCAATCATGTTTCTGTCTGGTATAGAACTCAGGGGTCTCTTCCATTATCTTAATTGAGTCTATTTTCTCTCAGTTATTAGATTTTTATATTTCCTCCCTCAAATTCTATAAGAAAAAAATTCTCCTCATGGTAGATATAATAATTAAAATTCAAACATGATATAGACTAAATATTAAGCATTAGAATTAATATTCTCAATATAAACCTTGTTGAAATTTTCAAATTAATGTCCATATGATAACTCAAATGCCAAAATAATAAATTAGTATCTTGCAATAAAGAAGTATACCTTTTATAATTGCATAATGTTAATAAACCAATCCTATGTTGAACAGGTTCAACTTGGGATGATTTCAAATGTAAGAGATATGAGCCTAGAAACATTTTTTTGTGGAAAGAGGGTGCTTTGATATTATACATCACAAAATAGAAAACTAGAATCAACTGCAAAATTTTCTACATGAATATTTTCTATATTATTTTACATTTCTATTTACCTCTCTCTAGTTATATTTCATTGAATTTTTCTATAAATATTTCTTTCCTTTTTTTTTTTGAGACATAGTTTCAAGCTGTCACCCTGGGTAGACTGCTGTGGCAGCATATCTCACAGCAACCTCCAACTCTTGGTCTCAAGTGATCTTCTTGCCTCAGTTTTTCTATTTTTAGTAGGGATGGGGTTTTGCTTTTGCTCAGCCTGGTCTTGAACTCATGAGCTCAAGGGATCCACCGGTCTCGGCCTCCCAGAGTGCTAGGATGTGACAGATGTGAGCCACCACTCCCAGCTCTATAAATATTTCTTAGAGGTACTTTTACCTGGCTCAGGTAAAGAAAAGAGCTAACAAACCTATTTATAATTGGGAAAGAGACTTGAATAGAAACTTCTGTGAAGATGACAGACAAATGACCAACACAACAAATGCATGAAAAAATGTTCTTTGTCTTTAATTATCAGAGATATACAAATCAAGATATAACTCTGAGATATCACCTAACCCCAGTAAGATTAGCCCACTTCACAAAGTCTCAAATTTGCAGATGCTGGTGTGGATGTGGGGAGAAGGAAACACTTCTGCACTGCTGGTGGGCCTGCAGACTAATATATCCTCTATGGAAAGAAGTATGAAGAATCCTCAAGGAATTGAAAGTAGACCTTCCATTTGATTCTGCAATCCCATTACTGGGTATCTATCTACCCAGAAAAACAAAAATCATTTGCCACAGAGACATTTCGACCAGAATGTTTATTGCAGCCCAATTCTTAACTTCCAAGTCATAGAAGCAACCCAAATGCCCATCAACCCATGAATGGATTAACAAACTCTGTGGCATATATACCATGGAGTACTATTCAGCCATAAGAAAAGATAGAGACTTTACCTGGATGGATTTGAAGCACATTCTTCAAGAATGAAATACTTTGCTAAGAAGAATATGTTCCAGCTCATCCATGTAAACGTGAAAGAGGTAAAGTCTCCATCTTTCTATAAGGCTGCATAATGTTCCATGGTATACATGTACCACAATTATTAATCCATTCGTGGGTAAATGGGCACTTGGGAGACTTTACCTCTTTCACTTTTACATGGATGGAGCTGGAACCCAGCCTCTCCAGTCTGTTTGTGAGATATGTGTGGTCATGTGTAAACATGTTCTGTCGCCAGCAGAAATCCAGTAATAACAAATTTTAAGGCCAGTTTAGAGTATCATAGTGTTAAATATTAATATATTAAAATTAAAAACCTGGCTTTAATTCGATTCTAAAACACTGATGATAACGGTAATGTTTGCCACCCACTAAGAACTTAAAATGCATCAAGGGCTGTGACTTTATTGTACAAATTTCTAGTGACTAATGTAGACAATGATAGAAAGAAAATGGTGGCCTCACTAATAAAAAATTAACTTGAAACTTAGACTCCATGCACAAATTCTCACAGCTAGCAATATACTCGAATGCCTAAGAATTCATTCTAAAGGGAACCTTCTGTGTAAAGGCCAGAATGAAGTCAGGGATCAGTCCCTCAGGAGGTGTGTTGCCAGGGCCGTCCAGAAAGTCTTCACCACACATGTATCTGTTTCTGATATTATTATACATGGCTGGAAATTAATTTTGTGCAGCATGATTACTGGCTAAGAATACACAGCTGACCAAAATATGCAGGGTAATTACATTCACAGAATCTGCTTCCTAGTAGTCCTCACTCTGGCCTAATGCATCATTTTAAAGTATTTTTAAAAATGGGTATTGGATTAGCAGAAGATGTAAGTTCGAATATTCTCCAGTTTACTAGTTTCTTAGGGTCACGTGGATTTGTATGTATGAATATAATTGATCACTCACTGACAAGTTTCAGTGAATTTCCTTGAATTGCTGGTCCATCTCTTCAATTTATACATTAAGAGGTTCAATTTATTCTTCATTCTGCAGCTACCTCTCCTTAGGACATTTCCTTGATAAAGTTCACCTGCAAAATATGAAATTGAAAGTCAATCAGAGACATTGTTTTTGTTTTTGACAATTCCCATGAAACATGAATGAAAACTAGAATTAAAAATGTGGCTTGAAAGAGTTTGAGAATTTTTTGAATATTTGTCCATTATGATTATTTACATCATCTTGGTTTCTCTTGCAGCATTGAGAAAGTACTGAACAAAAAAACAAGAATTCCCTAATGAAGATACATTACAGTCCGTCCAAGTCTGTGATACTAAAGAGATCATCCCATGAAGATTAGGTTCTAAGTTCCAGATGTATGAACTACGCTTGGAAAAAAAAATCTCAGAAGAATGTCAACTAGTATAACCCGTCTGATGTTGCATCATCAGAAAAATTGTGTATTGTGCTCATTCAAGACAATTTTGTTCATAGAGAACAGTGCTCTGAACAGGTGCTCAGCACACACTTGGAGAGCTAAGGAAGAAGCAAACACACTCGTGCTTGAACTATTAAGTTTATAGTCATGATATGAACAGTGACACCAGACACAAGTGTCCGGTGCGTGTGATGTTTGCTGGTGGTGCCCTCTTTGTGTGGGAAGCACTCAGCACTGCCCTGGCGACACAGTTTATGCACGTCCCTGCGTTTAACTTGCGACGTCTCTGTAATAGCTGTAATTTCGCAGGCAATGGGTGCCGCCCGCTTGACAAGAGGCTGTGAGTACAGCATGCACTTTTCTAAAATGATGCTGGATTTTTTAACCTTTAAAGTTTTCGAGTGTTTGGGAGCACATGGTGTTTATAAACCTGTGAAGTAGATTAAATGCTTTAATTGCTCCTGAGAACACTTCTTCATTGGAGCACCCCAGTCTGTTGTTACAGGTTGTTCCCACCATGGTTTTCTCAGCAGCAATACAGACAAAATCTTGGGGACAGGACTGTGGAAAACAGAGAGACTGAAGCCAGTAGGTCTTATACCCTCTCCACAATACATTATAGAATTATTTAGGGGCCCCAAAACAAACCCCTCATTATTCTTTGAAGAATCTTTTAAATAGAAAGATTTTATCCCCTTTAGGTTTCTAAGGCAACAACTTACAGGTCAAATTACATGTCCCTGGGCCGCCTTAAGAAATGTGACATTTACGCGTGTACTTCCTGTCCCATTTTTCAGCATATAACAATTGCTGTTTATATATGTAATTCTGCTAAAAGTTAATATTATCAGTGAAATCACAGTGTATGTGCATGCAGCTCCTAGAAGGCTTCTTGATTGCCCTGTTTCTCTGTACACCTGTCAGCAGTCCACACACCCTGTCTGTCGTGTTTCCAAACCATGCCTCTCTCCTGCTTTTGTCATTTTCAATACTACTTCCATAGCCCTTTCCTTCTTTCCTGCTCTTACCCTCATTATATTTAATAAGTGGAATGATTTCATAACAAAAAATTTATTAGACACATCTGCTTAAACTCTTTGGTTTTTTTTACCCTTATGCTTAGAAGAAATATAAACATTCTCCAGGACGTACAGACATGTCTTTGGTGAAGCTCCAGCCTTTCTTACAGAACTCTTATAGCTCCATAGCTCTCTTTAAGTTTTTATATTACAAAGTAATGACCTTCTGAAATGTCTTAGAATGAATAATCTATCCCAAATTAAGGTATTTGCTCTCCCTGCTCAAGAACTTTATCTGTTAGTATAATATACCTTCTCATCTTTTATGTATAAGCTTAACTGGCCATTTCCCAGAACTGTTTCTTTTTTTGAATAAAATGATCTTACACTTTGATGTAAAATAATCTGATTTAAAGTAATCTCGTCTTAGTACTTCAAATTGAATTTATTTATATTTTGTCTGTTTTCCTTCCTAGAATGAATATATCCATGAAAGCAAAGGCCATCTCTGTTTTCCTCTATCGTAGAACGGTGCTCAGAATAGCTCTTAATATACAGAAGACACTCAATAAATCCTTCCTGAATAAATAAATGAGAGAACAAACTACTCACGGCCTTCAGGCACTGTGTTTTTGTTTTGTTTTATTTGGTTTGTTTTTTACAAACGGGAAAGTGGTAATAACCAAAATGACACAAAGCACTCAAGGGAAAAACGACTTATTACTAATTACTTTAAATGAAAAGGACTGAATTCAGTAATCAAAAGAAAAAGGCGAAATGCATAAAGACAAGGCCCCATAACATGTCTTCTACCCAAGATTTGCCTTAGATTTCAGGACACACACAGGCACAAGCGATGGAGTGGGACAAGATATTCCATGCAAACAGTAACCAAAGGGGAATTGGGCCAGCTGCATTTAGACAAAATAGTCTTTACGTCAAAATTATTGTGAGAACAAGAGGTCAAAACATGTATTTTCTTAAATATCCTTAGAAAATACCTAATAGCTAATAGAATACAGGCATATTCCAAATTAATATTTTGATTTTAAAAATAAAAAGGAAAGCAGAATTTAAACTGAATCTTAGATTATCATTATTCACATTTGGCAGATGAGAAAAGAGAGGTCTCAAAAAGTATTGATGATTTTCCCAAGTTCACAGGCCCAGTAAGTGATTGAATCTGCCCAGGCAGACTCACCTCAGAGTTTCAGTAACTCCAGCAAAGAGGAAACTTTCAGCATTTCAGACTCTGGGTCTGACATTAGAAGTAAGAAAAGAGGCAAAATCAACTCCCAGGGTTCCAGAACACTTTTTTCACTAATATTTTTGGGTGAGTGAGGCTATCCTAAAGATTTATGTCACGTTATGGAAAAGAAGATTGTCTTACGAGTTTTCTCAAAAAGTGAACACATTACTGTTCCATGAATGCAATAAAATCAATAATCGTTTCACTTCATTTAATTACAGCTCCAAAGTTAGCTGTGCTAGCTCTTTAAATAAAAATGCTAATGAGGTCAAATTAGTTTCTTTAAGACTAAACTCAAGATTTCAACCAACTCTGTTTGTATTCTTGACTAGTGAACAGTCAGCCTGCCAGCCAGTGGTGAAAAGGTTAAAAGCAAAGTGTATTTCTTGGAAATATTTGTCTACCATTACTGTGAAAGCAACTTTGTTTTTGCTAATAAATAAAATCAATTCTCTACCATGTCTGCCACAGGTATGGATGACGGAGTCCCGGCACCCATTAGTCCATCATCCGCTTGTCTCACTAAATGCTTTCATTCAAGAGAAAACAAGAAATGAAACCACAGCGGCTACTAAAAAAGTCTGAAGTTTTAAAATCCTGAATCTATCCCTAAGAAGAGCTGATATGTACACAAACAGAGACTTCTTGTTTTGAGATATGTCTTACTGATTTAATTATTGACACATAGGTGTTTCTGAAATTTTTGGTAGTCCATCTACTCCAGATAGAATGAATCAAACTCTATTAAGGATTTTCCACCCAAATTCATGGGTAATATGTTACTAAATTTTTTTTTTTTTTGCACTTTTGGCTGGGGCTGGGCTTGAACCCGCCACCCCTGGTAGATGGGGCCGGCATCCTACTCCTTGAGCCACAGGCACCGCCCTGTCACTAAATTTTATGTTACCTC
The DNA here is from genome assembly GCA_963573935.1 of Arctocebus calabarensis. NCBI lineage: Eukaryota > Metazoa > Chordata > Mammalia > Primates > Lorisidae > Arctocebus > Arctocebus calabarensis. The sequence continues at coordinate 10,736 of CAUYON010106384.1, read as the reverse complement.
TGGAATTGCTTGTTATATTAACTCAATGCTTATTCAAGTGAGTGAAAAGAGGAAATACATTTATTTTTATTTTTGATAGTTTGAGGATCACACCTTTTTCAATCTAATTGACTTATTTTTAAATAAAAGATGAAAATAAGAGTGATCGTGCCTCCCTCAATTCTTTGCTCGTAGGTTTTTATTTTTGTCTTTTTTAAAAATGGAGAACATGATTAGATGTAAGAAGACTCAGCCCAGAGAACCATGACCCATATTTGTAATTTTCTGCAGTCTATTTACATCTTAGTAGCCCTACAATGAACAAAAGTCAGTAACAGACCGAGCAATTAGCGAACGTAACTAGAAAGCTCTAAAGACTAAGAACTAGGAACCAGGCGCAGGGTCATTGGGAATCTGGATACCTGTTCTTTGTGTGCTACATGATATCAGGTATTTTTCTGTTTCTATTATTATATATATTTTTTTCTTTTTTTTAACTCAGATTAAATTTACTCATGCTTTCCTACAAAATGTTGTCAGCACCTAAATGTTTATGTTGTTAAAAGTTCAGCCACCGCCTGTCTTCAGTTTCATGTCCTGCTTATAAGTTTCCAGAAGAACAGTCTGCCTCAGTCAAAATCCTGCGTCCCCCACAGGTGACAGAGGAATTTTGTCACTTCTTGTTCAGTTAGCTGTGGCCACGATGTGGACATGCACATGAAAAATATTCATTAGAAGTTTGGGGCCAAAAGGCTATTTATTAAATATTCCACATGATACCCCAGAATATGTTATATGAGATTAGACGTATAAAATGTGAACTCATCCACTAAGAATTTTACAGCTGCAGGATCTATGTAAGAAGTGTCTGTACTGTTTTAATACACAAAAATCACATACAAAGCAGTATTTTTGGAAAGATTTGACCAACATTCCATTTACAGTAAGAAATGTTTGACTATGATCTGTAAAATTATCTCTTTGGAAGGAGTATCAAGTAATTGAAGAACCTTTATTAAAAGTGTGAGGTTAAGTCTCATACACCGGTTTTCATTTTCTGTCTATGTGGCTTTTGACGTGGTCTAGTAGACCCTGAATTTCTGTAAAATTGCAATTGTTATTTTACCAAGAGGCGCCAGGCCTACCAAAATTCAATAATGCAGATATGTGTGCCTATATGGCAAGATTATATTAACGAATACGACATGCAAGAAAAGACTTAATTTACCTCAAATTATCAAACACTCATAACAACAAAATATATTAAAGTTGTTATAGCAAAGGTATCAATACATAAAATGAGGTTTTACAGACAAAAACAAGATATTTTTAATCTTTCGCAAGGATCAAAAATTGGCTCTAGACTTTTTGTAACCGATATTTAAAAAGCATACAGTTTATTGATTCTGTGCAAAAAATTACAAATGTACCAGCTACTCAAGTGAAGCACGATAATCGGGTGCTCTGGCTCCCAGGACATTCCCACCGCTTGCACTCTTAGGGAACATGGGCTAGCGCGCATCTAAGTGTCACCAGCAGCCTGGGAAGCGCTCGCAGGGCGGGGGCAGAGGTGGAAAGGGTCCCAGCAACACTGACCGTGGTTCGGTTTTGCATCTGTCCGATCTCCAGGTCAAAACTCAAGAGCAGATCCTTGCAGAGGGCAGATCTTCCAGACAGCGGGGGGCTGGGGCGGCTCGGCTTCCACAGCGCCTTTCCGCGGGACGCTAAGTCCCCCGCGGCATTTGCACTGCTGTAGCAGACCCCCTCAGACCCAGCGATTTATGAAGAATAGATGTTTCTTCATAGCTCCGGAGGCCGAGAAGCCCAATATGAAGGTTGCACCAGACACAGCTGCGGGCGGGCCGCACCCTCTTCTTTTCTCGCAGGTGGCAGGCGGGGGCCAAGCGCCTGGCCCTGCGGGAAACTGGTCTCCCTGGAGGGGTCCCGGCCTCACCGCATCTTAAAGCCACCTCCGAAGGCCACCACACTGGCCATGCCTGAGCTTTAGGGGGCTCCATTCAAACCATAGCAAGGATGGCCGAGTGCAAATTCCAGGTGAATTAAAAATACCTCACATAAGTATTTCATATTATTTGCAAATACAGGCTCTATTTCTTTTGCTGTCAAGCCAGGAACGCGTCTGAGTGACCTGCTCTCGTGAAGACCAGGAGCCTGACGGGTTCCATGAAGGAAGGAAGGTCGTAAGTGGAAGGCCCGCCCGGGTTAAAGACGCCAGGCTCTTGTCTGACATAGCTAAATGTAGCAGATAAACCAACTATTTGCCTTTCCCGAGGAAAGGTACGTTTCTGAGATTTTCCTTCTTAATTATCTTAAAAATAATAGCATACAAAATATAGCTTTTTACTATTGTTTAATAAATTTCTCAGTTTTTGCTAATATGAAGATTAGTGCCCTGTGGTAATCTGTTTATTTTACCAATGTTTACTGAGAGTAGATGAAACACTACCTTTTTAGTAAAGTATCACAAGAATGGAAAAGGAAGTGTCCAATGTACTTAACATTAACATTAACCAGTAGATGGTCTAATAAGATGCCATGCGAGAGAAAACTCAATTCAATTGAAGTTGGGGGAGCAGGGGAGCAGAGAGGGAGACTGGGGAGCTCCCACCTGTGGCACCTTGTACTGGGTATGGCTCACCTCCTGGGTGAGGGGCACAGCCGCCACAGGGACCTACCTGACAAACCAAGCTTTGTAACCAAATCCTTCGTACCCTCATATTATTCTGAAATTAAAAAAAAATTCACAAGAGGTGGTGACATTGAAATGACTTCCCAGAGGTGAAGAATGACCCTGAATGCTGGATCTTTTTGAAAGTAAACAGAAAATAAGATAAATCCAGGCAGAGGGAATAACATTTGCAGAGTCATGGAGCCTGAATTCCCACAAGCATTTCTCCGACAGAACAGACTCACATTAAAGGGGCCTGAGGTAACTGGCTGTAACACGGACAGAAATCGGTCTTGCCTTGGTCCAGGGATGAAGCACATAGGGTCTAACTTGGAGGTAAAGCACAATTAATTTCAAGCAGGGAAGTGCCCTAATGATGGCCAAGAGATTTATATATAGATTTCTTCTGTGTTTTTATTTTTAAATTATAGAATGTTTACTTCTAAAAATTGAATAGGATATAAAATAAGTTGTCTCTTTTTGTATATTAATTGTGTATTACTATATATTTCACAAAAATGTAATAATTCTTTACATATTTTCCATATTTTTTAACCTCTATAAAGCTTTTAAATATGTAAAACTTCCTGTGCTCATAGATTTATGTTTTAAAATTGCATTCTAGTACCCCTTACCATGACATTCCCCAATCTTCATGGATATTTGAGTGTTCTTGGATAATGCATGTGTAAGCCAAGTTCTTATAAATAAGATTACTGGGTTAAAAGTTGGAAAATGTTAAATGTGGGTAGAAAATGTCAGTTTACACTTAAACTAACAATTGTTTGCATTTCTCCTGGCAGTACACTGGTTTTCCTCTTTCCATTCATCCTCACCAAATTACCAATCTGTTAAGTTTCTGTTAAATGGTCAGGTGATACTTGTGGTATCATAAGTTTGCATTTTTTTCTATGTTTGCCCTCTTATTAATCATGTCCTTTGCCATACAGAAGATTCAGCTCTAATACTCCACCTTAATATTCTTGGCCATTTATAATTTTAGATATATTTAGACTGAACATACATCTGATGTGTATTATGATTAATGTAAGATGCATATTTATGGTATTTTCCGCATGGATACCAAAATCTATTAAAGCAATTTATTGAACAACAAATTATATTTTTACAGCTTGGAAACACAAGTTTCATAATGCATCAAACATTCACATATGCACAATATATATCTAAATCTAATTTATCAGTCTATTTATTTCCATACTAGCTAATATCCTACATTAGTAATTGTGGTTGGAGTGTACAATTTCATATCTACTATAGGAGGTGGCATTTAAGTTTTTATTAGCTACTTCCCAATGTTTATTCTACATATAGAAATCTGCCAAGGGCTTCCAGTATTCTATTGGAATGTTAACCACAATTTTTGGCTGGAAACAATGTCTCTCTTTTCATGTGATCCTTGTAATGCACTCCTCAGTGCCAGCTTACAGTTATTTTATATCATTTGTTTTATTGTTATCTTGATAGTGTGTGTAACTTGTAACTTATTTTTATTGTATTTTACTTGGCTATTTTTAGGATTTAGAAAAAAATCACTGTATATGTGGACAAAACTCTGAATTATTAGCTCTATTTCAGTTAATTTGATTTTCTGGATTAAAAGTAAGATGCCATAAATAATGCTATTTTTGTGACTACATTTTGAGTACTGCTTCCTTTATTTTTCTTGACTGATCTCATGAGCTATACCTTTAGGACAATGCTGAATAATACATAAAATCTTTGTTCCAATCTTGGTAATGCTTGAAGTATTTTACTCTAAAATATATGTTGGTGATGTTATCTAAAACATTTTATTAGTCAAGAAATTTATTGAAACTAACATTTATCAGTTCTTGTCATCACTGTTATTTTATTTTTTCAAAATTAACAGTATATTTCAACATTCCCTAGGATTCAGTAAAAACACATCCGGTGCCACATTTTTTTTGTAGAAAATAACTTTACCATGGTTCTAATTTATTCTATGATTAGCTTATGTATATTACTATGTAGGTCAATAGCTGAAATTATCACTTATCAAAATTTTATAATTTCACTTAAAATGTTTGAGGTTATCATCAGATGATTTCATACATTATGATGACAATAAAATATCACAATGTATAATCGTTTTTAAATAAAATTTCTGAGATATCTGCTGTTTATAAATGTCTGTTTTTGCTTTGATTCAGCCTCCTGTCTACCTCTCATGCGGCATACACCACAATCATCTGACTTTATTTGGTAGGGTAAAGAAACAGTTTTTGATTAAAACACTGCTGGTTATTAAAGTGCCAACTAACATAATTTTATACCAGTAAATATAATAATTCTCCTTGACCAATCATTAGAATTTAAGCTCCAGTATCAATTTTGCAATTTTTTTTTTACTTTTTTTTCCTGATATCCCATTTACATAAAAGAAATTTAAAGTAGAACTCTATGGAAGACGCATCCGTTGGTGGAGGCTGGGTGCAGCCTCTGAGGACGAGAGGGTTACAATCTTCAGAGCATAATGAGAGCACAGTTAGGTTCATCCCAATTCTCATTACATTCTTTGTCACTGCAGTGGATTCAAGATGTCTCATTTTCCATCCTTGTTATAGTCTTTGTCAGAAGAATGAAACATCATTCATGCCATTGGCTCTTCTGCCTCACACCCCTCCCTTATACTTTATTATATTTTTCACAGATTGAATTAGAGGGATAAATTGTTTAGCTTGTACAAATTCCATGAAATAGTTTTGGTAAATATTAGAAGAAAGTCTCAAATCATTAATCTACAGTCATAGATGGGAATTTTAAAACAAAATAATTGTAACTACACTGCTCTGAAGTTAGAGTTTGTACAAATGTGTCCCTTCTGTAGTGACATAAGTAAGCAACCTTCTACAAGTAGATTGGAACTGGAATATTGTGAATACAGTTAATAAATTATTCAGTTCCTAGCCTCTTTCCAAAATGTCCCCTTTTCCAGCAGATCATATATACAAGGAAGCTGATAACAGTATCTGTATATGTCTGCATTATTTTGGCTTTGCTTTTTTTGTTTTTGTTGTTATATTTAAAGACCTTTTTTTGCTACTTTAATAGAATTGGGGGTACAAGTTTAATTTTGTTACACATATATTGTATAGTAGCACAATATATGCTACTTTTGTGCCCTTCACCCAAAGAGTGTATATTGTACTACGAAGAAAACTTTTCACCCCTCACCTCTCCCAATTCCCTTTTATGAGTCTCCAATATTTGTTACCCCAATCAGTGTAACATAGTTATATAAATAAGAATATGTGGCATTATTTTTCTTTTCTAGAGATACTTCTCTTAGGATAATGGCCTCCAGTTACATCCAACTTGCTACAGAAGACATTTCATTCTTTCTTATGCAGTATATATAAAATATATATAAATGAACATAAAATGTCTGCACTTCCTCATCCACTCATCAGTTCATGAGCACTGATGCTGATTCTACATCTTTGTGATCGTGAATTGTACTATGATAAATATACAAATTCAGATGTCTTTTTGATATCATGATTTCTTTTGTTTTAGGTCAATCCCCAGTAGGGGGATTTTATTTTTCAGCAGTTTCAGGTTCACAGAAAAATTGAATGTAAAGTGCAGAGAGCTCGCATATGTATTCCTGTCCCCAACATGCAGAGAGCTCTAAATTTTTTTCCATCTCACAAGAGCCATTTTTTTGGCCCTTCATGTTATTCTTGCCCCTGTTGATTAAATGTAATCTAAGGATCCTTCAAAAAGAGCCAGGGGAAAAGCCACAAGCAGGAAAAACATAATTTTTACAAAGCAAAGAATTTACATGAACAATTCATATGAATCAATAAAAAATAAATAAAAACCAGTAAACAAAATTATAAAAGGATATGAAGGGATATTAAACAGAATAAACACATTTTTAAAAGAAAATGTATTCAGCCTAATTAGTACTGAAAGGAATGCATATTAAAACCATTAGGAAATATCATTTCATACGCTTTAGTTTGACAGAGATATATGTTACATAGTTATGTGTATGAGATATATCTAGATAGAATGGGAGTATATGTATTTGTGATATCACACACACAACGTATGTATACACATACATGTATGTGCACCAAATATACGCAAGAGAATGGACACGTAACTCAAGAGGCCTATAATCCTAGTAGTCTTGGAGGACGAGGTGGGAGGGTCGTTTGAGGTCAGGACTTTGAGACAAGCCTGAGCACCCTTTTGAGACCCCATCTCTAAGAAAAATAGAAAATTTAGTTGAGTGCAGTTGCTACACACCCACAGTCCCAGCTACTAGGAGGCTGAGGTAGGAGGATCACTTGAGCCCAGGAGTTTGAGGTTTCACTGAGCTATGATTGTGCCACAGGCATAGCCTAGAAAAAAGGGAAACCCTGTCTCAAAAAAAAAAAAAGAAAAGAAAAAGTAAAAAGGAAAAGGAAAAAAAGCATCACTGAACAGGCAGGTCTGGGAGGTGGCACAGGGAAGCAGGAAGAGGCAGCTGCTCCTCAATGAAGGACTTGATGGACTTGGAGCCATATGGCTTTCACCGTGCAGCTAAAACCAGAAGGCCATCACTTCCGAGTTTTCCTGTCAGCAGACATCTTCCAAGGGTCAAATCAACACTTTACACACCTATCCAGGCCACGTAGGTGTGCTCTGCTTCCACAATGTCTCCCAGCCTCAGTCACGAACCACAGAACGTCGACTAAAAATAAACTGGTCATGAGTCATCATGCAAATAACAGTCTTGTGACCATAGTTTAAAACTATATTATCAGGCACACAACTGCTCTGTGATTTGATTCTTACATGTTTTCCACATAATTCAAGCATATTTCTCTTCTCAACATTGTAACTCAAAATACTCTTTTCTTTGAGTCTCACTTTGTTGCCCTCAGTAGAGTGCTGTGGCGTCACAGCTCATAGCAACTTCCAGCTCTTGGGCTTAAGTGATACTCTTGCTTCAGCCTACAGGCACCTGCCACAATGCCCAGCTATTTTTTGCTGCTGTGGTTGTTGGGTTGTTGCTGCAGTTTGGCTGGGGCCGGACTCAAACCCTCCACCCTCGGTATATGGGGCCAGTGCCCTACTCACTGAGCCACAGGCACTGCCCCTAACTCAAAATAATCTAAGTATTATAATATTCAATTGCTCCCAATAAAGGTAAAGATGATTTCAAATAACACATCACCTTCTATGATCTAATTGGTATACAGAAAGTGTTACAAAAACTTTAAATAATTTCCTAATTAGTCTAAGAAGCTACGAGGTTCTTGTTGGAAGATTGACTATTTTGATTTAATGGTTGCCAAATATTTTCACAGGCTACATCAGACATTTAGATGATGTTTTTTCAGAAATATTAAATTTAGATTTAAAAATGGATCCTGATGGTACTGTACATAGAACCATGAAGATTTCTATCATGTTCTGTAAGCTGAGGGAAAGCTCCAACTAGGTTCACCATGAAAGTTAATTTTAATTCAGAACATTTTGGGGGAGATATGTAAATACATACATCACCATGTTATTACTTTCACATATGTAAGAACTTTCGCATATGCACATTAATCATGAAAACAATGATAAGAACTGGATAAGCCATTTCTGAGGATGAGAGAAGTTAATACTTTGTATGGCTCAGAGACTATTGAAGACAGTAAATTGAACTTAAACACAGGTCAGCCTGATTAGAAAAATTAGGCTTCTCATGGCAACGTTGCGATTCTGTACAGATAATAGAGGATGTTTTCCAGATATATCCAATCTAGGGGATCTCTACAACAAGAAATTGCCCATGTATTACCACCTTTATAAAATTACACTACACTACACACAATTAAAATACACTAGAGATGGTTAAAGTTCCACTGCCTGTTGGACTCTTTCATACCATCAACACAACAATTTTAATTGGTAAGCCCAAAGTTTCAATATGATATAAAATTTATCATATTGGAACTAAGACTAAAATCAGGGAAGCATACCCCTTAGAGGAAATCCGATAGCAGCAGCCACCCTGAAATATTCTAGGGGAATAAATTAAATCCTTCTTATTTTTTTACTCATCATTAGAGACCCAGACATCCTGAAATTTCTTGTTAATGTGTGACTTTCACATGGTAAAGATACACCCAGAGACTCATGGCTCTCCTGACATCACCGTTACAGTTGTGACTGGTTACAGTTTTGAATCTAACTCAGCAAATTTCTGCTCTTATTATAGAAATAGATGCTAGCTTCTCACATACTTTTTAAACAAATCTTACTGATTCCCTCATCTATAAATGAGTTTGCATAAGAGTTATGATTTTACCCTTCTGAAAATTGTTTTTTCACAAACACCAAATTTATCAGGGTTAGTATTCTTCTACCCAAATCCGTATTTTCTGTTGGAACATCTACTATTCAGCTTTCAAGAGCTTTGGGTAAATTATTCACCCTTGATCTGGGTTTATACTGAGTTGGTAAACTTACTTCCAAATATTTCTTAAAAACCCATTCATAAGGCATTGGAAAAGAGTTATATGCCACATACCGTATCACAGTAAACTTGAAGTCTTAAGAGGTGTGCCGCACAGCAGTCGGTCTGCTCACAGCCACGGGGACAAAGCCCCCCAGGGCCTTGTGCCCTTCCCTTCTCGGGCCCGGCCTCCCCGCGCTGCTCCTTCTGCCTGCTGTTCACACTCCGGGTCAGGTGCATCAGGCCTGAGATGCCGTCGGGGGCTCCCCGGCCCCTCCGTCCTTCCCGGCCACCCCCCACCGAGCCTCCAACTTCTAGTCCTGTCCTGACTCCACTTCTCAGCGCTCCTGAACCCAGGGGAACTGAGCTCAACCCGCTGGAGAGTCCAGGGCATGGTTCGTACGAGGTCAGGCTCCTCAAAGGGAGGGGATGCTACAACAGGGTCCCACTGACTCTGCCGCGGAAAAGGAGTTACTCTTAGACGGAGAAAAGCGACGACTTCCCTTCATCCGGCCCTTGTCCGTGAAACTGACACCACGAGCTGCTCTGGGGGGCTCCAGAATCCGGGACCGTGTTATTCAGCCCCAAGTGACTGCTGTGGTCTGGGGTCTGTGTCGCCCTAAAACTCGTGTGGACGCCTTGTCATGTCAGCAGTATTCAGAGGTGCGGTCTGGAAGCGGTCGGGGGGCAGGGTTCTCCCCTGGTCAGTGAGGCTGGGGGGCTCCTGGGACACCCCCCCTTGTACGGACCTGCAGGTGACGCCCGCTGAGCCGCAGACCAGGCGTCTCCCCGCGCTGGTGCGGCTGCCACCTGTCATTGTAGAAAACTTACCGCATCTATGGGGTGTTGTGATAACGCTGGAACAGTCGAGGAGACTGGCCACACAGTCCACTGTCTGCTTTTCCTCCTTCCGAGTACTCCAAGTTCAAGAGTCATTCTGTAGGTTGGGCAAACAGAATAGAGTGAGGAATGACAACAACTCTCTCAACTGATTGTTGAAAAGAAAAAAGGCTGGATTGACAAAGAATTGCAGACCAAGTTAGTTCACAGTGAGGAAAGACGGTGCAGAAAATGTCACACTTCTGGTCCCAACCCCTGAAAATATGTCAGCAGAAGGAGGTCATCTGAGCTGGCAGTGATGTGACTGCCACAACTGGTTTGTTGAAGCGACCAGGGTATCAGCAAACACAGCCGTCACCACACTTCTCAGGTCTCCAGGGAAAAGTACAATGCTTTTCAAAATAAAAATAACTTGGAAAGGGGAGAGGGAAGGAAGGGGAGGGAGAGGGTGGGGGGAGTTGGGACAAAAGGTGAGATCACATAGGTGGTACATATTCGAAGGGTCAGGAGAAAGCTTCTAAATACGGATCAAAAATGTTTTCATATAGTAAACGAGAAAATATCATGAACGGTATGTCAATCAGGTTGATAAAATATCTCAGATTGCATGTGAAGCCCCCACACTGTACCCCATGGTTGAACTAATGTAAACAGCTATGATTCAAAAAAATAAAATAAAATATTATAATAAAAAATAAAAAAATAAAAATAAACCAGCTCTCCAGGATATTCTCAGACCTA
>CAUYON010106382.1:0-49742 GCA_963573935.1 Arctocebus calabarensis | reverse complement strand
CCTTGGTGTCTCCTTCACTTCACACTTAGGACTAAATGTGGAACCCCCATTTCCTATGCCTAGGTCAATTTCTTGTGAATTTCCTAGGCCTCAATTCCATGAATGGACTGTATCCATTCATTGATACATTCAATCATCTTGCCCCTGGCGGAAGGGACTGTATTCATTAGTTCCCTGGCCAAGGAACCCCTACACCTATATATACCCTGAGCCTAAAGGCCTAAAGGTGGAGATGGGGAAAGACCGGGAGAGAAACGGAGAGAGCTTCTCTCTCCCCACTGGAATTCTCTCCCTCTACCAGGAGCTTTAGTGTTTTCTGTATTCTTTTCTGTAAATAAATTCTGTCTTACCAATAGGGGGTGGGGAGGAATAATGTAATGAAGAATAATAAAATACATGTTAAAAAAAAAAAAAAAAGAAACAAGATAAAATTAAAAAAAAAAAAAATACACAGAATAACATTTGTTATCCCTATAGTTTAATCTGATATCAGGATATAAATGTAGACTTATCCAGAGGAGCTGAAGAAGCAAGCCTAAGATCCAAAGGTCAGCAATGAGGATACAGATTTAGGAATTATCCACACAGGGAAGAGAGCCAAATTGAGAGTCTGCTTGTGCGTGCCTATGCTGACAGATCAGAGAATAGCAGGTTGAGTCAGCCAAGCTGAGTCAGGAAACACTGTCAAACCTACTCACTTTGTGATTCACTGTGAAGGAATGACCACTCCTCAGTGACAAACCAATCCTAAGACATGATAAATAGGTAACATTACTTTAAGGAAAAAAAGAGAAGGTGTAACACAACCAGTCTCCAACTGTTGCATGATGGTTCTTACTATCTACAGCAGCACCAAGCTGCACTTTTCAAATAGGACATGCAAGGTCCTAAACAGTCACAAAGAAGAAATCCAGAGGTCAAACTTAATCTAGCTGTTAAGAAATTAACATTAACCTTTAAGTTTTTAATATAACAAGTAAATAACCATTAGGTAGTTTGGTGTTTCCCAAAGCAAATCAAGGTAAATGAAATTCCTGCTGTAAGATTTTTCATAAGCATTTAAACTACTATATCTTAAAATAAGCCAAAAGTGTCAACATTTTGTCATATATACGCATTATAGAGATTTTTTTAAGTGACTTAGTGTTATAGAGTATAAAATAATCAAGAAAAACACATTCTGAGTGTGTTACAAAAAAAAGATCAAAATATGAGTATGTACAAACTATAAAGCTTGCCCACTGTCTTAAGAAATTCTTATTTTTATTAAGAAAATTTTTCATACCACAAAATCAAGAAACATTTTTCCTAATATATGTGCAGACATCATCCTTATTCCTTTTTTTTTTTTTTTTTTTTTTATAGAATATTACTCTGGCACCCTGGGTAGAGTGCCATGGTGTCATTACAGCTCACAGGAACCTCAAACTCTTGGGCTCAAGCAGTCCTACTGCTTCAGCTTCCCAAGTATCTGGGACTATAGGTGCCCACCACAACACCTGGCTAAATTTTCTATTTTAGTATAGATGAAGTCTCACTGTTGCTCAGACTGGTCTCAAACTCCTGAGTTCAAACAATCTGCCCACCTCAGCTTCCAAGAATGCTAAGATTACAGCCACCCATCCTCGTTATTTCAAGGATGCACAGATGTTCTGTTAGGCTGACTTGCTAAAGATCACATATATACAATACACATATATATATATATACATATATATATATATTTTTTTTTTTTTTTTTTTTTGCAGTTTTTGGCTGGGGCTGGGGTTGAACCCACCACCGCCAATATATGGGGCTAGTACCCTACTCCTTTGAGCCACAGGCACCACCCCATATACATATATATTTTTTGTTGTTGTTGTTGTTTTTGAGACAGGGTCTCCTATTACTCAGACTAGTGTGCCATGGCATCTGACGATCATATTTTAAAACATACCTTGTATCACTATATACTCAGGCATTAATATACATGAATATACAAATGTGTACAGTGTGTGTATATGTGTGTACACACGTATAGTGATAGGGTGTATATGTATGGGTGTATAGAGATTTATGCAAGGTATCCCAAAGGTCACCATAAGTAGGAAAAATTAACACTCATATTTTATATTTTTAATATTTTATGTATATATCAACAGCTAAACAAATTTTTTTAATTTTATAATGAATACTTTGTAAGTAAAGGTACACTTAGGTACAATTTCCCATTTTCCCTGTGGTGACCTTTAGGACACCCTTTAGAATATATTACAAAGAAAATCAACCTAACATGAATGAACTCCAAATAAAAGTTGCATGAAAACAAAGCAGGAGATATTTATTTTGTGGAATAAAACATACTCCTCTAATAAAATGGTTAAGAAAACTGCTTAGACTAAATGAGAATATTAGTCAACTCTTTTAGATGGTCAATAAAAACTCAGCCACAGGAATTCCTGAAATGTTCCTGCCTCAATGAGCCTGAGTCGTGAAATGTAGCCCAAGTATCTTATTTCACATTTTCTACACACAGACTAGGAAAATCAATTCCTGGCACTTTCTACAAGCCCAAAGATCCTAAAATTCATCCATGACTGATATTGCAACAGAGGTAAACTAACAATCTAAGGATAAAGGCTACAATACCTTCTGCATTCTGCAAAACCTAGTAGGTTTTCTGAACTCCTTAATGGCATGCCCTAGATTAGAATAATGTTCTTTTAAAAAGTTTAAAAAAAAAACTATGTTCCATAAAAGCTAATTAACAGCTCATCCAACAAATGCAGAGTATTTTTATAGCTGTTATCAATTACTATCTTCTCTTGGGGAAAACATTAAAGCCAAAAAGAACCTGAAATGTGAGGAAATGAGGTGAGTCCTATCTAAAAGCTCAGCACCTTCTGCTGTTATGACCTCTTATTTCAGAGCCTGGTCATATATTAATAATTTCCATCTTCAGTTTTGTGCATTCAGAAAGAAAGAAGGCATTCCTAAAGATGAAAGGACACTACCAGAGGAAGAGTAAGTTGGAGAAATTTAACGTTTCATATCTGTGACTCCTCCACAAAGCTTTCCTATGGAAAACAAGCATACAATGGCATATTTTGAAGGATGTTCTCTAAAAACCACGTGTATATTCTTACGCCTATAATCTTAGCACTCTGGGAGGCTGAGACGGGTGGACTGCCTGAGTCCAGGAATTCAAGACCAGCCTGAGCAAAAGGCAAGACCCAGTCTCCACTAAAAATAGAAAAACTAGCTGGCTGTTTTGACAGGTACCTATAGTCTCAACTTAGGAGTTTGAGGCAAGAGAATCACTTGTGCCTGAGACTTTGAGGGTGCTATGAGCTGTGAAACCACAGCACTCTACCCAGGGCAGACAGTGAGATAGATAGATAGATAGATAGATAGATAGATAGATAGATAGATAGATAGATAGATAGATAGATAGATAGATAGACAGATAGATAGATAGATACATACATACACACACACACACACACACATACATACATAAAACAGAAAGATATCTGTTAGTGATACAAATAGAAGGGAAGTAAGCGAAAATGTTATTTATGAAGAAAGGGGGTAGGCCAGGCACAGTGGCTCACACCTATTATCCTAGCACTCTGGGAGGCCAGTGGATCTCTTGAATTCAGGAGCTCAGAGACCAACCTGAGCAAGTGAGATCCCGTTTCTACTAAAAATAGAAAAATGAGCTGAATGTTGGGGCAGGTACCTGTAGTCCCAGCTATCTGGGAGGCTGAGGCAAGAGGATCTCTTGAGCCCAAGAGTTTGAGGTTGCTGTGAGCTATCATGCCACAGCACTCTATCCAGGGTGACAATAAAAAGGGGGGGCACTGCCAATCAGGCACAGTGACTCAGACCTGTAGTCCCAGCTACTGAGGAGGTTGAGCCACAGGATCACTTGAGCCCAGGAGTCTGAGGTTGCAGTGAGCTGTGATAACATCACTGTACTTTAACCCAGGCAACAGCCCCTTCTCAAATAAAGAAAAAAAAAAAGAGAGAGAAAGGTTAAGATGTTAACTTTTTATAAGAGCTGTAAAATATCATATGCCTCTACCTCTCTTTTAGTAGACACCCCTACTTCAAAATCAAGTGACACACACAGATACTGGAAAAGCCTCGTTAGCATCTCCCCTTAGTACTACCTTCTAAGGATAAAAGTTTAGCCCAAATTCCATTATTTAACAAATTCAACTGAGCAGCACCACCAACTTCTAAATAGCTCCAAACTACGCATCTCTACTTTTAAGTAAAAGAAATTACAGAATTAACAACAAACATACAGCTTTTGCAGACTTTAAAGATATTTAAAGCATTTTAAAATGGAAACATGAGGAATGAGAAATAACTACTTTTGAATCTATAGTTCTACAAAGTATTTAAACATTGTAAAAACTAGATACCTATATGAGGAGGAGAAAGAATTTTCTAGAAAGGTAACAGAGGAATCACTGGCATGGGGGATTTTCCACCTGCCTGGGAAAGGGTGTAAACTTGTACTAGGAAAGGTTCGTCTCTACAGTTATGTACCCTTGGGTAAAACATTTAAACTCAAATACCTCATATTTCTCACCTATAAGATGAAAGAATTAGGAATAAATAATTGTTGTGGTCTTTTTAGCTCAAAATTCTGACACAAATTTTATCTCTGCCAAAGGGATTTTTAAAAAATACCCTGCACACAGTATAAAATTTTATCTAATATTATAACGTCCAAAGACAAAAACAGCAGATCGCTGCCCAGCTCCACCTCACCCATGGGTTTCATTCCCCAAAAAGAAGGTCCTTCAACTCTTCCAGCTGTTATTTCTTTTGGCAATTACTTCCATATTTATAAATCATATACTTACACTGCTATTTCCATATTTTTTTCAATTTTAGATGTTACCAAAAGTACTTTATTCAATCCACTGGGTCATTTATTCATCTAGCCCACCTAGTAGGGCTTCCCTCTCAAATTTATTTATTTATTTATTTATTTGTTTGTTTGTTTTATTATTATTTGTTTTTTTAGAGACAGAGTTTCACTTTACTGCCCTCGGTAGAGTGCTGTGGTGTCTCAGCTCACAGAAACCTCCAACTCCTGGGCTTAGGTGATTCTCTTGCCTCAGCCTCCAGAGTATCTGGGACTACAGGCGGTTGCCACAACGCCTAGCTATTTTTTGTTGCAGTTTGCCCGGGGCCGGGTTTGAACCCACCGTCCTTGGTATATAGGGGCCGACGCCCTACCCACTGCCCTTCCCTCCCAAATTTAATGTAAGTGAGTTCAATGTTATTGGATTGCTGCACTGCTGAGATACTAGGGATACAAAGATTTTATTTATATACATATATACACACACATATAAGTATGCATATATTTTTATATAGTCCTGTCATGCTGTCTCCACAAAAGCTCACATTTTGGTTAATAAGAAGTAAGATCCTTGGAACTGCAAACTAATACAACCTGTTTGGAAGGAAGTATGGAGAATCCTCAAAAAACTCCAACTAGACCTCCTATTTGATCCTGCAATCCCATCACTAGGCATCTACCCAGAAGAAAAAAAATCCTTTTATCATAAGGACATTTGCACTAAACTGTTTACTGCAGCTCAATTTACAATCACCAAAATGTGGAAACAGCCTAAACACCCACCAACCCAGGAATGGATTAACAAGCTGTGGTATATGTTTACCATGGAATACTATTCATCCATTTAAAAAGATGGAGACTTTGGGCAGCGCCTGTGGCTCAAAGGAGTAGGGCGCCAGCCCCATATGCTCCGGAGGTGGCGGGTTCAAACCCAGCCCTGACCAAAAAAACTGAAAATAAATAAATAAAAAGATGGAGACTTTACATTGTTTGTATTAACCTGTATTGAATTGGAAGACATTTTTATTAGTAAAGCATCAAAGGAATTCGTAGAGGCAAGAATCTAAAGTACTCAAATTCTAATATGAAAGCAGTAGATGATCTAATACAAGGAGGAGGACAGGAGAATGAGGGAGCAGGGAGAGGGGAGGAGGGAGGCATATGGGGGGGGTCACCATGTATGGCATACCTCTTGGGGGCAGGACACAATTATAAGAGAAATTTTACCTAACAAATGCAATCAGTGTAACCTAATTCTTTGTATTCTAAAAAATCCCAAACAATAAAAAAAAAAAAAAGACGTAAGATCCCATTTTACCACCACTTCACAAAATGCAACAGGGAAAAAATTAAAAACAAAGCCTATAAATCAGAAATCCTGAATTCAGGTCTAAGTCTACAACACAAAAAAGTAAAGTATATACATAAAAGTTCCTTATTACCTCTGAAATGCATCCATTTTCCTCCTCTTTGGTCTTAATAAAATAGTACCCACTGCAAAATTGTTACTTCACAAGGCACAAATATGGTGCATGTGAAAGCATTTTGTTAATCATAAAGCACTATAGAAATAGTGCTTCTGTAATAATCTTCACTAAGAGATCCCTATAAATGAAATCCCTGGAGTTTTTGGTCACTCTTGAGCCACATTTCCCTGTCTGAACTAACACCTAAGAGTATGAAGCTACTAAAATCAAGAGTGAAGTAGATGTAAATTGTGTTTCAAAGCCAGAATCTTAGAGACCATATCTTCAATGGGCTTATGTATTGTTCTATGAGACAAATGTACATGGAATAAAGATCAAGTGGCTAAGCAGAAATCAGAGAAAGCAATTTTGTTTTATATTTACAGGAAAAAGGGAGGTTCTTTATCAAAAAAATTTTTTTAAGTATCTGGGAGGCTGAGGCCAGAGTGATTGCTTGAGCTAAGGAGTTCAAGACCAACCTGAGCAAGATCAAGGTCCCATTTCTGAAAAACAGGCAGTTGTGGCAGGCATCTTTAGTCCCACCTACTCAAGAGGCTGAGGCAAGAGAACCAGTTGAGCCCCAGACTTTGAGATTGCTATGAGCTGTGATGCCATGGGACTCCCTGAGGGTGACAAAATGAGACTCTGTCTCAAAAAATAAATAAATAAAATAAAAATAAAAGTAATACAAGAGGAGATGGGGATTAATGTGCTCCCACTTAATGGGGACAATGTAAGGGTTCATGGCACATCTTTTGGGTCCAGGACACAACTACAAGAGGGACTCTACCTAACAAATTCAAATATTGTGACCTGGTTGTTTGTACCCTCACATTAACCTAAATTTTTTTTTTAAAAAAAAGCAAGACAAGGCTTGGCACCTGTAGCTCAGCCACATACACCAGGACTGGCAAGTTCAAACCTGGCCTGGGCCTGCTAAACAACAATGACAACTACAACAACAGCAAAAAAAAAAAAAAAATAGCTGGGTATTGTGGCAAGCAAGTATAGTCCCAGCTACTTGGGAGGCTGAGACTCACTTAAGCCAAAGAGTTTGAGGTTGCTGTGAGCTATCAATGCCATTGCACTCTATCAAGGGCAACATAGTAAGACTCTGCCTCAAAAGAAAAAAAAACAAAAAAAGCAAGACAAAAATATAATTTCACTCCGCAGAGATAGCTCATTTGTTTCTTCCAATATTTACCTCCAAATTTCTACATAGTATATTTGCGCATCTGCTTCTTGGTTTGTAGTCATTCTCTATTAGGTTCCTATTACAGAAAGAACTTTGCAGAGCAAGTGTCTTAAACCAAACTTAGAAGTACAGAAGTGTTCAGCAACGCATTACTCTGATTCTGGAAAAATAAAACACTCCTCTCATTTCTAGTCTTCAAAGTCCTACATTAAAAGCCTCTATGTTAGAGGAAAGAAGAAATCTAGCTGGGCAGTTGGGCCTAAATTTTTGGACCACTCTGTTACCACTCTCTGAATTTATTTCAGTGATCCCCAGTTTCTCTTCCCCTTTCCATGGCACACAGTTAAATCCTGTTCCTAAAGCTATCAGACAAACCACAAATGGGACCCAAAAAATAATTTATTTCAAGATAGGCATAGACACAATACTTATGAGCTCTGTGGAAAGAGATTAACTGGAGCCAAAAAGGATCTGCCTTTAATTATCTGAAAAGTTATCTAAAGCCAACAAATATGCTGTATTAAAGTGTAAATTTATGGGCTGAATTTCCCGCTCAATTTCTGTTCCAAAGGAGACCATTTAAGTTCTCCAAATGTGTACTTCAGCTGTGGTTCACCGGGTTTGGTCAGCTTCAGGGACAGCACCTTTTCTAGAGCCAGGCATACAAGTGAACTTGAGGTCAGGCAGGTGACCCTGGCAACCAGACATGGTACATTAAGGAGAAGAAATCTTTTCCTCATTAATCAACAAGATAAAGATGATTAAGCAGGAATTATTTTTCATTGACCTATATAATTTCATCAGGGCTGCTATGGCTATTAGCAGGGAGCAGCTGACTTCCTAATGAGATGAATCTGATACAGAGCCCTTCCAGAGAAGCAGAAGGGCTTCTGAATCTCTGTCGCAGTCTACCGGGAAGCAACAATTGGCAGGCAGTTTACTCCTCCTCCTGAGAACTGTCTCTCCTCAATTTTTTGACTCTTTCTTTCCAGGGGGTTTTCTCTCTCCCAGGATGGCTTGGGTTTCAGCACTTACTAAATAGTGGAAGCTAGATCTCTTATGAATGAATGGGTCGTGGAGGCTGGGACAGAACTGGGCTAATTCACTAGATCTGCTCACGTGACTTCTAAATCCCAAGAAAACAGGGCTGCCCTTGGTCACCACCAATACCTCGCTCTAGCCACGCTTGAAATTAGGCAGCAGCAGCAGTAGCAGCTCGTTCCATTCCTTGGCAGAAGTGGAGCTAACAAGGGAGCTTTGTTGAGGCCAGGGAAAACACACACACACACACACACACACATACGCAAATCGATAATAACCACCACCTGAGTGCAGTTTCATCAGCGATTTTATGAAATTGAGCAACAACCACCCAACAAGGCGGTCCTTACACCTGGAAAGTGCTGAAACTTCAGGGTGGCACCGCCTCGGTCTCTTGTGTAAGCAAGGAGGTTTGGAGAGGAAAACTGAATTCCAGATCTCTTTGCCTTCCCCTGTTCCTACCGAAGAACCCAGGGACCAAGGAAAGAGGTGGAAAGCCCTAGGGACATCCTCCTTCGTCAAAACAACCTGGCTGTCTCTCCCCACGGGTCTGTCACCGAGTTACACCCCGTCCAGGAGCCCACATCCCAGGGAGCCACCTCCTCCCCGCCGCGCCCCGGCCCGAAGCAGCGATCCCAGCCGGCTCCCCACCTCAAGACCTGCTCCTCCTGATACTCCCGGCCTAGCTAGGGGATGCTAGGAAGAGACACTGCGACCTCTTCTGCTCCTTCAGCCCCTTAAAATTACATAAAAGACACCCTCGAAAGCAAATCTCACATCTGCACGTACCTGTAGCGGGCCGCGGCTCCTGCGCCCCGCACAGAGCTGGACTCACGTGGACGAGGGTCCCCCTGAAAGTTTAGAAAGTTGTTGCCCGGGTCCCGGGAACGCGTGCCCCTCAGCCGCCTCCCGCGCCGGGCACTACGAGGAAAGCGTCGCCGGCTCCTCGCCGGACCGGCACACTCGGCTCCGCTATCAGGCCAGCCGCTCGCAGGTCTCGGCCGCAGGGACCCAGGCCCTGCTCCAACTCCGCAGGAGTAACGGGGAAGAAAGTAGGACTCCAGAAAGTCTGAGCACAACTTTTCGACGGTGCGTCAGCCGGTGGCCGCTCGGGTCCCAAGCTTGCTCTCGGGAGCGGGGGCGGAGCCAGAGCCGGGGCGGGGCCCAACCTGCCGGGCGTCCCTAGGGAGCGCCGCCGGCCCCGCCCCCGCTCCGCCAGCCCCGCCCCGGCCGCCTGGGACGCGCAGCCGCCAGGTGCGCCAAGGACTCTCGGTGGCGCCGCGCTGCTTCGCCACTCCGGTTTCCAGGGTGAAGGGGGTGGAGCCTCTGAGGGAAAGTTTCCACCGAAACTTCAGCCCGGGCGGGACACGGGACGTCTCGCCCTTGGGGACTCGCCTTTTGCCAGAACTACACCTCTGCACAGGCGCGGACGCGCCGCCAAACACAAAACACTGACGTTGCTGGTCGGGTGGAAAAGGTTCTGCCGAAAGGAAGAAGACAACTCCCCACGTCCCAAGCGTTTCAGGTTTCTCACTGCCAAAAGGTTTGACAGCGACCACTGGCTGTCACCGTGCCCCGCTTTCACTGACGCCTTTCTTTTTTCTCCCAGATTTGAATTTCAAAACGCTAAGACAGTCTCAGTAGAGTAGAGGGGGGTGCCGCATTGCTTTTTAAGGATAATCTCAGTGTTGCCCGGGGTTGTTTCGTGGCTTTGGGGGTTGGGGAGTACGCATGTATGTCACACGTTCACTGGCAGTTCCTCTTCCCGCCCAATAAAAAACCGAGGGCTCTTTAACTTGGGCAGTTTCACAACAAAGATGAAACTTCCTCAACTCAGGATTCCCTGAGGGATGAGAGAGCCAGGTGCGGGATCCATTTCTCTATCACCCTGCGTGGAGATGGCTTTTGGCACTGCCAAGTGTCTAGACACTTTCCCCGGAGCCCAGCCTTGCGATCCTGGGCCACCTGGCCTTCCCCCCCCACCCCCCGGGGCCTGTGCGTCTGAGACTGCAGGCTGCGCACGTTGCCAAGCTGGGCAGCTCCGCTTCGCCCCCACCACCCTTGGTCTCCCACGCCTCTTACATCCTTTGAGCTGACAAGTCACGGCTCTGCTTTCTGGACCTTAATCCCGGAGGAGAAATCAGAAACTCTTGGGCTAGAGGCTCTCCGGGCTTTTACACGGCCCTGTGGTTGGTATGGCTGAAACTTGAGGTGAGCCTCAGTCTGGGCGAGTGGGGCCACAGGAGTTAGCAAAGGCGGATGCAGAGGTTTGCCACCGCAGCAGCATCCTGCTGGTGCCTCACCAAATTCTCCTTGGGAGGAAGTATTTTCCTCCATTCCTTCTCAGTGAATGACATCAGGAGATAACCAAAATCAGGTATATCTAGTTTCTAGTCTTCTCTTGCAACTATGGTAGTTGGAGGATGCCAACTTCACGCTTGGTTTTACAGCTATCTACCAACACTACTGTGCTTGTTTATGACCGCAGAAACGCAGCTGCAATTGCTGCCATTAATCTCTCTGGATTCACAGACCTTTCACCTGTGACAGGTAGGCTCAAGAAGTGGGTCCTATATAAAAATCAAATCAAAATGGATTAAAGTCTTAAATCTAAGACCTGAAATTCTGAGAGTACTAAAAGAAAACATTGGGGAAATGCTTCAGGACATTGGTCTGGGCAAGGATTTCTTGAGTAATACCTCCAATGCACAGCCAACCAAAGCAAAATTGAACAAATGGGATCACATTAAGCTAAAAAGCATCTGCACAGCAAAGGAAACAATCAAAAAAGTGAAAATCCAACCCACAGAATGGGAGAAAATATTTACAAACTATCCATCTGACAAGGGATGAATAACTAATATACAAGGAGCTCCAATACTTCAACAGGAAAGAAATCAAATAATCCAATTTAAAAATGGGCAAAGGATCTGCATGAATATTTCTCAAATATAGGTATTACAAATGTCCAACAGGTATATGAAAAAATGTTCAGTATCATTAGTCATCAGAGAAATGCAAATCAAAACTGCAATAAAAGGTCATCTCCAGTTAAAATGGCTTTTATCTAAAAGGCAGTAACAAATGCTGTTGAGGATGTAGAGAAAGGACACTGTTGATGGGAATGTAAATTAGTATAACCACTATGGAGAACAGTTGGAGGCTCCTCAAAAACCTAAAGTAGAACTACCCATGACCCAGCAATCATCTGGTAGGTATATATCCAAAAGAAGGGAATTCAGCCTTTTGAAAAGGTATATTTACTGTCAGCCCTATTCACAATAGCCAAGATTTGGAATCAACCTAACTGTGCATCAGTGGATGAATGGATAAAGAAATTATGGTCCATATACACAATGGAATATTACATAGCCATAAAAAGAATGAAATCCTGCCATTTGCAACACCATGAGGGTGGAACTGGAGAACATTATGTTAAGTGAAATAAGCCAATCACAGACAAATCTCACAGGCTCTCACTCACATGTGGGAGCTAACTATTAAAAACAATTGACCTCATGGAGACAAAGGAGTTGAATGATGGTTACCAGAAGCTCAGAAGAGTGGTGAGGAATGGGGATGATTAACAGATGCAGAAATATAGTTAAATAGAATAAACTCTTTTTTAGGTAAAGAAATGGCTCCTAAGTAAACTGCTGAGGAAGAGCAAAGAAGATAGAGATCAGAGTAGAAGCTGAGAAGCTCTGCACAGCAGACATCCTGGCCTACTCTAACAGATGGAATCATTCATTTATTCATCGCTTTTTTGCATGCTAAGCACTCTTCTATAGGTTGAAAATGTGGCAGAGAACCCAAACATAAAAATTCCAGCCCTTATGGAGCTTACCTTCCAGGTGGGAGAGACAGACAATAAATAAATGAGACAAATATATGGACTGCCATATGATTAGAAATGTTATGGAGAAAAATTAAGCTAAGAAGATACATAAGAAATGTGAAGGGTTCTCTTTTAAACAGGGTGATCAAGAAAAACCTCTGGACGAGGTGGCATTTGAGTAAATACCTAAGGAAGATTTGGCTATCTGGGCAGAAAACACAGCAAAAGGCCTTAAGGCAGAAGTGTGCCTGAGTATCCTAGAAACAATCAAGAGTGCAGGGCTGAAGAATGGAGAAAATGAAATCAGAGAAGTAGGAATGGCACAGACCAGGTGAAACTTTTACTCTGAGTTGATGGGAGCCATTAGACAGTTTTGTGGGAGCCACTGGAGAATTTTATGTAGAAAAAATGATATTTTCTGGCCAGGTGCAGTGGCTCATGCATGTAATCCTAGTACTCAGAGGCCAAGGTGGGAGGACAGCTTGAGGTCAGGAGTTTGAAACCACCCTGAGCAAGAGTGAGATCCCATCACTACCTAAAAAAATAGAAAAAATTAGCCAGGCTTTGTGGCAGGCACATGTAGTTTCAGCTACTGAGTAGGCTAAGGCAGCAGGATTGCTTGAACCTAGGAATTTGAGGTTGCTGTGAGCTAAGCTGACACCATGGCGCTCTAACCAGGGCAACCAAATGAGATTCTGTCTCCAAAAAAAACAAAAACACAAAGAAAATAAAAAGAAAAGTAACATCTTCTGACCTATTATAATAGGATCACTTTGCTGGGTTGAAAATAGAGAGTAGGGAGTAAGGACAGAAATAAAGAGACCAGTTAGGAGGCTACTGAAATATCTAGGAGAAAAAGGCAAATGATTTGGACCAGAGAGGTAGTGGTGATAATGAGCTGACAATTTCTTCAGACTAGGTTCTAGGGTATGAAAGAAAGGAGATAAGGATAACTATGAGGCTTTTGGCCTGAGCACCCGGGAGGATGGAATTGCCGTAGAAAAGAGGGAGAAGACTTTGAAAGGAGCAGGGTAGGGGTAAAATGAAGACAGGAAAGAAAGGACATATAATTTCGATGATCCTCTATTTTCTCAGCTCATAATATGAGGAAAATAATAGCTATACAAGACAGAAAAGATAGGACCTGAAATAAAAACATAAGAAATGTATCCAACATGTGTGCCTAATACAATCCATCTGTGATGGTACTTTCTTCTAATATACTCTTCCTCAAGAGGACAAACTATAGTAGAAAAATTTGCTAGTTTTGAAAAAGTTTGAAATATGAAAAGTTTGTTACAAGACAAAATAAATCTACAACATACATAATAAGCAAAGGGTTTTTCTCAAAAGAGTATAAAGAATTCTTTCAAATGAATAAGAAAAGGTATAGAAATAGAAAAAGAGGCTGGGCGTGGTGGCTCACGCCTGTAGTCCCAGCACTATGGGAGGCCAAGGAGGGTGGATTTCCTGAGCTCAGATGGTTAGAGACCAGCATTAGTCCGAGTGAGCCAGAGTAAAAGACCCGGTCTCTACCAAAAAAAAAAAAAAGACTCTGAGCGTTGTGGTGGGTGTAAATCCAGCTACTTGGGGGGCAAAGGGCAAGAGAATTGCTAAAGGAAGAAAGGAAAAAAAAAAAAAAACCTCCAAACTAAGAAGAGTCAAAGCCAGCTTAAATTAAAAGCAAAGTAAAAAAAAAAAAAAAAAGAAATAGAGAAAGAGTCAAAGACTAGCTGAGAAATGAATAAGAATTCTCAAGATACAATACATATGGCTAATAAAGTCCAAACAAACTAATTAAAGCCAGAATGATAAGCAATTATTTTTATTTGGTGAATATTAGAAAATATAATTATGCCTATTATGGATGTTGGACAATATTATGTCATGCTGAAGGAAGTGTAAGTTACAATAATTTGTGGTGACCTGTAAATCTTTAAACTGCATACTTTTTAAACCAGTAATTTCAGTTCTTGGAATTTATTCTAACATTCAAATGTTTGCTAAAAATTTACATATAAGAATGTGCATTGAAAAGCAAATATACAATGTACTCAATGCTAATATGAAGCCAGCAGACTATCCAATGCATGCCCAAATAGGAGAAAAACTCATTTCAATCCAAGTTAGTGGGAAGGGTGGCAGGGGAGGGTTGGGGTGCTCTCACTGAAAAGGCATTGGGAGGTGGTTGACACACCTTTGGTGTGTGGGACACAACCATAAGACAAACTCTACCTAACAAAATCAAATATTTTGACCTGGTTGCTTGTACCCCCACATTAACCTGAAATAAATTTACTTAAAAAAAAAAAAAAAAAAGAACTGCATTGCAGTGTCATTTAAATGTAGTAAAAGAGTTGGAAATATCCTAGGTATCAAACAAAACATAATTATGGTAAGCACTGTATGTTATAATGCAATCATTTTATATTCTAGGCATACTCTAAACATATTGTTGAAAAATATCTATTACATGGAAACATGTTCACTGTATTATTGTGTAAAATAAACCTACTACAAAAAGGTATGTAGAGCAAGGTTCTCTTCACAAATGTTAATAATAATTATCTCAATATTAGAATGACAGATTATTTCTATTTCCTGTGCATTTCTGTTTTTCCAAGCTTGCTGCCATAAGAAAGCATTACTTTCTCTTGGAAGCGGAATTGCTGGGTGATAGGCTGAATATACCTACATATGATGAGATTTAGCTGACACTGCCAAAATGATCATACCAATTTACACTTTCGCTGTTAATGTATAAGCAGTCTGGTTAAAAAAAAAAATTCAGGTTAGCGTGCATCCAGTAAACAGCCATTGGTTCAAACCTACTGCTTTAGAAGTTAACAGTAATTAATTAAGCACAAGTTTGAAATTAAGTACATTGGTTATAATTCCTCATTAGTAACATAATGTCAACTCTCTCTAAATTGTATTTTTCATTAATTTATCTCATTTACTTTTACCCTTAATTAGGTGTAGTATTTTAAAGCCGAAATTAGATTTCTTTAATGAGGGAGCAAGACAAGACTCCCCCTTCTTTTTCTTACCACCTTTACTACCATTTAAAAATGTAATAAATAATACATACCTTCCAAGTTATTAAAGATTTTAAATATTAGCTAGCCAGTATTGTATGGAAGAGGAGAGCAGTATTTCATCATGAACACACACGTGTGCACTCACATACACTCTCCTTTCACAGCTCTCACTACAGATAATAGTAGTAATATCCCCATAAGGAAGTAGACAAAGGGCATTCCCTCTGTTCAAAAAAAGCAGAAGTTAAAGTGCAGCATAGGGAAGTGAGTGGTCTAAAGTGAGAATGTCAAAGCTATCCCTTCCTTGTCCCGGAGAACTTGGAATCTGAACTAAAAAGGACATGAAGACATTATCATTTCTAGACAGATTAAATCTAAATTTAAATTGTCTTCTAAGTTTGCTTCTCTTCAAAAGAGCTCAAAAATGAACAATGTGTTTCATGGTAGCATGTTAATCATCTTGTCAAGAAATTCTTCTTTCTAACAAATTTAAAATCTTCTTTCTTATTTAAAATCTGTTGCTTTGAATGGTTTCATTTCCTAGGGAAATTAAACTGGTGATCAGGGTCTACTTCACTGATGTATAAGGCTTATTTTTTTTTTCTTTTATTAAACTTCGGAATATTACTGGGGTGCAAAAAGTTTTTTTTACATGTATACCTTGTAAAATTCTTAAGTCAAAGTTCTTGGTGTGCCCATCACTAGAATAGTGTTCATTGCAGCCAATAAATTTTTACTCCTCAGCCTCCACCCTCCCCACTGCTTACTTCCCAATGTCCTTTACATCTTCTTCTGCCCATGAATGCCAATCTATTAGCTCTCACCTGTTAGACAGTATATGTGGTGTTTGCTTTTCCATTCTTTTTTTTTTTTTTGCAGTTTTTTTTTTTGGCCGGGGTTGGGTTTGAACCCACCACCTCTGGCATATGGGGCTGGTGCCCTACTCACTGAGCCACAGGCGTTGCCCAGCTTTTCTATTCTTGATATACTTCACTTAGGATAATGGTCTCCCGTTTCATTCCTTTTTATGGCTGAGTTGTACTCCATGATATATAGTATATTCCACATTTCTTTATCCATTCATGAATTGGGGGTACTTAGGTTGATTTCACATCTTTTTTTGCAACTATGAATTGTGCTGTGATAAACGTTTGAGTATAGGTGTCTTTTTGATAAAAATGACTTTTTTTTTCCTTTGGTTAGATACCCAGTAATGGAAGTGCTTAATTGAATGGTAAGTCTAGATTTATTTCTTCCAAGCATCTCCATACTGTTTTTCATAGAGGTTGTACTAATTTACAGTTCCACCAACAAATGTCTATAAGTGTTCCTCTCTTTGCTCATCCACATCAGCATCTATAGTTTTTTGACTTTTTGTTAATGGTCATTTGGACAGGGGTAAAATGGTATCTCATTGTGGTTTTTATTTGCACTTCTCTGATGATTGGTGACAGTGAGATTTTTTTTTTCATGTACTTATTGGCCATTTGTCTCTCTTCTTTCAAAAAACTTCTGTTGATGTGATTTGTTCACTTTTTTATGGGATTGTTTGGTCTTCTTGTTAATTTGGGCTTTTTATAGATAATGGATCAGTTATTTGTCAGACATATAGCTGACAAATATACTTTCCCATTCAGCAGGTCTATTCACTCTCTTGATTATTTCCTTTGCAGTGTAGAAGCTTTTTAATTCAAATAAGTCCTGTTTATTTATTTTTGTTGTTGCTATATTTGCCTTTGAGGTCTTAGTCATAAATTGTTGGCTTAAGGCCTAGGCCAATGTCTAAAAGTTTTTCCTACATTTCCTTCTAGAATTTTTATGATTTTATGGCTTACATATAGGTCTTTAATCCATCTTGAATTAATTTTTATATATGGCAAGAGATAAGGATTCTGTTTCACTCTTCTGCATATGGCTGTCCAGTTTTCCCAAAACCATTTATTAAATGGGGCTTCCTTTTCCCGGTGTATGAGGTTTGACAACTAAGTTTGAAAACTTACCACCCTGCATTTACATTGGCAGCACTGTATAAACAGCTTGGTAAAGTTTTATAACCTTTGTATATTCATGTTTCACAGCTGTGTTAATGTTTACGTGTTCATCTTGCTGAGTAGCATTTATTACTGTTGTGTGTTTTTGTGTACCATGACAAGAATGTCAGAGCTTGGATTAGAGCAACAAACAAACATTAAACTTTTTTGTTAAACTTGGCAAGAGAGGAAGTAAAATTAGGGACATGTTAGCCCAAGTTTATGGGGATAATGCCATGAAGAAAACAGCAGGGTACAAATGGATTAAATGTTTTTCTTAGGGAAAAGAAAGCATCAGGGCATCCAGGAACGCACAGAACTGACAAAACATTGCAAAACTTCATCAAATTATGCATCAAAATGGTCAGTTGACTATAAGAAGCATAACAAACCAAGTAAACATCAATAGAAAAATATGAAAGTCTTCACTGAACATATTGAATGTGTGGCATGAAAAAGGTGTGGCTCTTGCATCACAACAATGCACCAACTCACACAGCACTGTTTGTGAGAGGGTTTTTAGCCAGTAAACAAATAACTGTATTGGAACACACTCCTTGCTCACCTGATCTGACCTCCAGTGATATTTTTCTTTCCAGAAAGATAAATTGAAGGAAGACATGTTGATAACATCCAGGACATCAAGGTTCATATGACAACAGCTTTGATGGCCATTCCAGAAAAAGAGTTGCAAAATTGCTTTGAAGGGTAGACTAGGCACTGGTGTCAGTGCATAGTTTCCCAAGGGGAGTACTTCAAAGATGATTATAGTGATATTCAGAAATGAGGTATGTGGCACTTTTTCTGGGATGAGTTTGCAAACTTAATTGTCTGACCTCATATACTGTTGTCTGCTTTGTTGATGATCAGTTAGTTGCAGACAGATCATTTTAATTCCTGAGTTCTCAATTTTGTTCCATTGTTCTATATGTCTACTTTTATAACAGGATCATGTTATTTTGGTTACTACAGCCTTGTAGTATAATTTGAAATCAGGTAATGTAATGCCTCCAGATTTGTTCATTTTTATTTAAGATTGTTTTGGCTATTCAGGCTCTTCTGATTCCAAGTGAAGATCAGGATTATTTTTTTCTATATCTTTGAAATATGTACTGGTATTTTGATAAGGATTGAGATCAGTCTGAAAATGGCTTTGGACAGTTACTACTCTGGGGATGAGCACAACATAAGCCCTGACTTAAGCTTTATACAAGATATACATGTACAAAAAACACTTGTACTCCTCTTAATTAATTTTTTTTAAATAGTCTGTGCTTGGTGGCTCACATATCATCCTAGTGCTCTGGTAAACCAAGGTAGGAAGACTACTTGTGGCCAGGAATTTGAGACCAGCCTGAGCAAGAGTGACACCCTGTCTCTACAAAAAAAAAAAAAAATAGCCAGGCATGGTGGTGGCATCTACAATCCCAGCTATCTTTCTAGAAAGCTAAAGCAAGAGGATCTCTTGAGCTCAGGAATTTGAGATTGTAATGATGACACTGCACTCGAGCTAGGGTAACTGAGTCTCTAACTCAAATTTTTTTTTTTAATAATTTTTTAAAATAGAATTGGATTTAAAAAATGTTTTAAATAAATTAAGTTGAGAACTTTACCTATCTTTCTATTTTTCTAAAGCAACTTGTACAATAAGCATTATCAGCCACTAAGGTTCCAGGGAAACTGGGTACTATACACACAAAATTTGAATACTTTTTATAAAAATCTTGTCTTAACTTTTAATACTCCTAAAAGACAACTGCACATATTATACAGGTACAGCTCAATCGATTTTCACTAACTGAACAGACCCATGTAATCAGCACCTAGATAAGGAAACAGAATCCAGAGGCATCTTTGTGCCTACTTCCAGTCACTATTTCCCCTCAAGGGTAATCCTGACTTCTAACTGAATAGATTAGTTTTGTCTATTTTTATATTTTGTGTAACTGGAATAATAAAAAATATACCCTTTTGTGCTTGACTACTTATTATTTATAAATACATCCATATTGTTGCTGTAGCTATGGATGGTTTATTCTTCACCAAATATATCCCATTAGGTGAATATTCCATGAATTAGTTCTCCATTCTACTGTTGATCATTGTTAAGTGGCCAGATAAGCTGTTACTGGGATTTTTGTTTAATCTTTTTAAATGCATGCTAGACAAGTAAGAGAATTATTTGAATACCAGTAAACAGTAAGGGAGAAATCTAAAATAGTATAGTCACTTTGAAAAACAGTCTGACAGTTCCTGAAATTATTAAACATAGATTCACCACATGACCCATTAATTGTACTCCTAGGTGTATTCACAAGAGAAATGAAAACATGTATCCACATAAAATCTTTTTTGTTGTTGTTTTTGGTTTTTGATTTTTGCATTTTGTTCATACATAATCTTGTACATAAATAATCATTGCACTCACAATAGCCAAGACATGAAAATAATCCAGATGTCCAAATGATGTATGGTTAAACATAATGTGGAATATCTGTACCACAGAATATTGTTTGGCCATAAAAAGGAATGAAGTACTGATATATGGTACAACATAGATGAACCTTGAAAATATTATGTTGTATAAAAGAAGCCAGCTACAAAGAGTATTATTCTATGATCCATTTATATGAAATATCCAGAACCAAAATAGACAAATTCATATAGCCAAAAAGAGGCTTAGTGGTTGCCAGGGATTAAAGAGAGAGGAGAAGGGGCATGACTGATAATGGATATGAGGTTTCTTTCTGATGCAATGAAAATGCTCTGGAATTAGACAGTGACAAGGATTGGCTATCCTTGTAAATATACTAAAACCACTGAATTATATACTTTATAAGATGAATTTTACAGTATAGGAAATACCTCTCAATTGAAAGAAAAGTAGAATAAACAAATGTCACAGCCTTATTTATCTTGGAAATATCCTCTAATCCCTGGTGGCCTAGAACTGGGTTACCAGGGTCACATATGAAGGTACGGAAGACAAACTTTTAGAGGTGGACGCTGGGAGAATAAGAGAGAAATTCACAGAGAAAGACAGTGAAGGTATGTCCTTATTTGAGCCTTGGCTCTGGATGAAATGATAAAAATGTAAAAAATATTCTCCCTAAAAATCACTATCTCTGTACCTGATTTGGAGCCAAAATTAATATTATCTGTGGGGTCCAAAAATACCACAAATGTAAAATTTTAAATTTGATATGTCCTGTTGTGCCTCTCGTGCCCAGCAGCTGAAGCAAACACAGATCCTGCTGTGGAATTCATCCTAAATACTAGCTTCACAGCATTGTCACAGATGAATATCCAAAGAAATTTAATATTAAATATCCTTTTTGATTTCTTTTTAATCCTGGGTGTTTGAATTAATTTTTTAATGACAAGTCTTTTAAATGTACCTTTTCAGGCCCAGCACCTATAATCCCTGGGAGACCAAGAAGGGTGGATTGCTTGAGCTCAGGAGTTTAAGACCAGCCTGAGCAAGAGAAAGACTCCATCTCTACTAAAAATAGAAAAATTAGCCTGATATGGCAAGCACTTGTAGTCTCAGTTACTTGGGAAGCTGAGGCAAGAGGATTGCTCAAGTCCAAGAGTTGGAGGTTGCTGTGAGCTATGACACCACAGTACTCTACCCAGGGTGACTGAGACTCTGTCTGAAAAATAAAAATAAAAAATAAAGTGTACCTTTTCATCATTTATTATTTATTTATTGCTTTGTTGTCAAAGAATATATTCTGGGTGATGCTAATTCTTCAGAGTTTGTTGAGGCTTCTCTTGTGACCTACTGCATAGTCAATTAATACAAATGTTCAAGGGTATTTGAAAAAAATGGATATTTTGCTTTTTGGGCATGCAAAGCTTGATATATAGGAAAATAGAAGATAAAATTTAGTTAATCTTGTTATTCGACATTTTGCTTGCTTATTTCTTATCAGCCTTGTCAAAAATTTCTAAATGTACCTTCTTGCATTTGACAACGATTAGTGTTGATATTTGACATTTCTCTATTTTACTAGCTTTTGCTCTCTGTATTTTGAGTATATGTTGTTTACAGAATATTTTTTCATTTGTTGATAGTATAAATGTTTATAATATATTTTCCTTGTTTTTTCTTTTTTTTTTATTAAATCATAGCTGTGTACATTAATGCAATCATGGGGTAGAATGTGCTGGTTTTATATACAATTTGAAATATCTTCATCAAACTGGTTAACATAGCCTTCACAGCATTTTCTTTGTTATTGTGTTAAGACATTTATATTCTACATCTAGTAAATTTCACATGTACCTTTGTAAGATGCACTGTAGGTGTGGTCCCATCAATTATCCTTCCTCCACACATCCTCCCTCCTCCCCTTCCCTTCCTCTCTCCTTTCCCCTTCCTCTTGGGCTATAATTGGGTTATAGTTTTCTTATGAAATTGTTTTCATAGCAGGGCTGAGTACATTGGATACATATTTTTTTCCATTCTTGAGATACTTTGCTAAGAAGAATATGTTCCAGCTCTATCCATGTAAACATGAAAGAGGGAAAGTCTCCATCGTTTTTTGAGGCTGCATAATATTCCATGGTGTACATACACCACAATTTATTAATCCATTCATGGGTCAATGGGCACTTGGGCTTATTCCATGATTTAGCAATTATGAATTGGGCTGCAATAAACATTCTGGTACAAATATCTTTGTTATAATGTGATTTTTGGTCTTCTGGATGTATACCTAGTAGAGGAATTGTAGAAGCAAATGGAAGGTCTATTTTTAGATCCCTAAGTATTCTCCAAACATCTTTTCAAAAGGAATGTATTTGTTTGCATTCCCACAAGCAGTGTAGAAGTGTTCCCTTTTCTCCACATCCACTCCAACATCTCTGATTTTGGGATTTTGTGTTGTGAGTTAATCTTACTGGAGTTAGATAATAGCTCAAAGTAGTTTTGATTTGCATTTCTCTGATGATTAAAGATGATGAGCGTTTGTTGTTATTTCCTCTTTACCATTTCTGATTGATGAAATTAGAGATTTTACTCTGTTTTTCCTGGTTAGGTTAGCCAAAGGTTTGTCTATTTTATTGACTTTTTCAAAAAACCAGCTTTTTGATTTATTGATCTGTTGTATAATCGTTTTGTTTTAAATTTCATTTCATTCTGCTCTAATTTTTGTTTTTTCTTTTCTTCTTCTGGGTTTGGGATTGGAATGTTCTTCCTTTTCCAGTTGCTTGAGAAGTCCCATTAAGTTGTTAACTTCCTCCCTTTCCATTCTCTTGAGGAAGGCTTGCAGTGCTATAAATTTCCCTCTTAGGACTGCCTTTGTAGTATCCCAGAGGTTCTGATAATTTGTGTCTTCATTGTCGTTTTGTTCCAAAAATTTAGTAAATTCCTTCTTAATCTCATCTATGATCCAGATATCATTCAGCATAAGGTTATTTAGCTTCTATGTTTTTGTATGAGTATGCAGATACCTGTTGTTACTGAGTTCAACTTTTATTCCATGGTGGTCTGAGAAGATGCAAGGAATAATTTCTAGTCTTTTAAATTTGCTGAGGTTAGACTTATGACCTAAGATGTGATCAATTTTGGAGTATGTTCCATGGGCTGATGAGAAGAATGTGTATTCAGTTTTGTTAGGATGAAATGTTCTATACATGTCTGTTAAATCCAAATGTTGAATGGTTAAATTTAAGTCTAAAATTTCTTTGCTTAGCTTCTTATTGAGTGTTTATCCAATACTGCCAAAGGAGTGTTAAAATCTCTAACTATTATGGAGCTAGAGGAAATCAAGTTGCTCACGTCTATTAGAGTCTCTCTTATAAACTGAGGCACATCCTGGTTGGGTGCATAAATGTTAATAATTGAAATCTCATCATGTTGAGTCTTACCCTTAACAAATATGAAATGATCATCCTTATCTTTCCTTACTTTTGTTGGTTTAAAACCTATTGTATCTGTGATAAAGTTGCAACACCTGCTTTTTTCTGCTTTCCATTTGCCTGGAATATAGATGACTAGCCCTTCACCCTGAGTCTATATTTATCTTTTAAGGTGAGATGAGATTCTTGTATGCAGCAGATATCTGTCCTGAGTTTTTATATCCAGTCAGCTAACCTGTGCCTCTTTAGAGGACAATTTAAGCCATTCACATTAATTGAGAATATTGACAAGCCTGGTAGAATTTGGGGTATCAAGCTTTTTGAAAGTCCAGTGGATATTTTTAATCCTTTTGCCACTGTGGAAGTTGGAATTTGATCAAAAGTTTCTGAGTGAGTTTACTTTTGTGGTGGAGGATTGCACTGGTCATTATGGAGGATAGCTCTGAGAATATGCTGGAGAGCTGGTTTAGTTATGGCAAATTTCTTCAACATGTGAATATCATTGAAGTATTTAATTTCTCCATCATAGATGAAACTCAGTTTAGCTGGATACAAGATCCTGACTTGAAAGTTATTTTGTTTTAGAAGATTAAAATTCAATGACCATCCTCTTCTAGCTTGAAAGGTTTCATCAGAGAGATCAGCAGTCATTCTAATATTCTTCCTCTTGTAGGTTATGGTTTTCTTTTGTCTGGCTGCTTTCAGAATTTTCTCCTTCACATTAACTTTAGTGAAGTTAATTATGACGTGCCTGGGGGATGTTTTATTCGGGTTGAGTCATGCTGGGGTTCTGAAACTATCTGCTGTCTGAATTTCAGAATCTCTTGATATGTCTGGAAAGTTCTCCTTCATAATTTCATGAAGAAGAGCCTCTGTGCCTTGCAAAGCAACTTCATCACCTTTGAGAATTCCTACAAGGCAAATATTAGTTTTCTTTGAATTATCCCAGAGCTCTGAGAGAATGATCTGTTTTTGCTTTCCATTTCTCTGCCTCTTTGAGAGTTTAGGACTATTCAAAAGCTTTATCTTCAATGTCAGAAATCCTTTCTACTGCCTGCTCCATTCTGTTACTGAGGGATTCTACTGCATTTCTGACTGTTGAGGGCTACAAATTCTTGTCTCAACGTGTCAAAAATCTTTGGTGATTTTGTCTTTGAATTCATTGAATTCTTGAGACAACTTTTGAAATGCTCCTTGAATTTCTAATTCCAACTTTACCTCCATTCTATAAATCTTATTTGCAATCCAAATTCTGAATTTGATTTCTGACATCTCAGCCATTTGTTTATGAATGGGATCTTCAGTTGTGTCTGCCATATTGTTCCTTAGGGGAGTTGATCTACTCTGGTTATTCATGTTACCAGAGTTTTCCCACTGATTCCGCTCCAAGATTATTTTACACCATTTGGCTAGAAGAGCAAATAAGGTGAAGTTGGGTTGGGGTGCTCCTGGAGTAGTGATTAACCAGCTCTTTGCCCAAGAGCTGGGACTGGTGTCTGCACCTTTTCCCCTAGAGCTTTGCCAAGGACCTGTACAGTGCTACAGACCAAGACACTGGGGACTTACTTGGTGTGGTGGGGCTAAGTGGCTCTGTCTTGTTTTCAGCTGGTCTCTGTCCTAACCTAGTGAATCAGTTACTCTGGTTTGAAGTCTCAGGTGTGGAGAAATATCAGCAATTAAATCACCCTGCCCCTCATGGGCAACAACTGGAAAAGGAAAATCAAACCTTCCCACAACCACACACCCAGGGCACAACTTTGGATAGTCCTCAGGTGATTGGTCCAGTCCAAGAGATCCAAATCAATTGTCCCAGTCAGCACCCAGTCTCAAGTGGGAGAGTTCAAAAGGTCTACAACAACTAGATAGCAAGGGTCTGCTGGCAGCTCAAGTATGATTCGTTCTGGTACTCCATGGACTCAGAAGGATTCCCCAGCAATAGAATTTATCTGGGAAGTTTGATGCCTCCTTCCCCACCTTGCACCTGTGTCACACCCAGGCACTGGCAACCCTGCAGGGCTGTGACCCAGCTCCCTCCAATAAGCAGGTGCTCCTCCAGGGGTTTGCACCTGCCTGAGTCACAGGGAGATCTATGTCTACTCAGCCAGACCTCCACATTCTGCCACCATCTGGCAGGGAGAGCTGAGGCCTGACAACCTCGGGTGGTTAATGGAAGTTGGGGCCACACCCTGATTGATATTGCTGACACTTATATTTTCACAGAATTTGTGATTATGTAATGGCTATATTCCCCTGCAGACCAGGTGTTGTTTGAGCTCACAGAAACTGCAACTCATTCCCATTCTGTGTGCTGCCCAGAGCTGGTGTGCCTGTCTCCACTGCAGTCTGTGTTGGGGTGGGTGCAGTTAGAGCTCACACTAGGCTCTGAGTTCCAGCCTCTGCCTGCCT
This sequence comes from Arctocebus calabarensis, assembly GCA_963573935.1. Lineage (NCBI taxonomy): Eukaryota > Metazoa > Chordata > Mammalia > Primates > Lorisidae > Arctocebus > Arctocebus calabarensis. The sequence goes on along the minus strand of CAUYON010106382.1, from coordinate 23,996 downwards.
GCCTTTTTCTCAGCTATGATCCCCTGAGGCCTGGGTGCTTCTTAGGCTCACTAAAGCAGTCCTCTGGCTCAGCCTCACCCTGGGAGTATGCCATCTCTGTGCACACATCTTCTATTCTTCATCCCCACCACACCCCACCCAGGCAGGTACCATTCAGGCATACCCTTTATTCATGGGGCCTGTGTTACCATCCCAGATCTGTTCCACCAGTGTCTGCCACTGAAGAACATGCCCGGCTTTCTCTGGTTGCCCAGAGAGTCAGGGAGTATCTCTCCAAAATATTCCCAGGGGTGTGAGCCCTATTGTTCCTGCTGCTGCCACTGCTGTTCTGTGCCACTGCCTCTCCCTCTCCTGACTAGTACCTTCAGTCCACCATCTCCTCCTTACCCCCATACTGCAGAATCAGCACAGGCCTACAACAGCCCACACCCTGTCCACACCTCTTGAGAAAATGCCCAAGAATCTGGACAAGGGGACAGGCCTCAAGAACTTGGGGTGAGAGTGGAGGGAAGTGCTGGGAGCTCAGAATTGCAGGTAGAGAATATGGACAGTTTTATATAGTTTTATGCCTGGCAGGAGAGTGCCATGGCACCCTTGTAGGGGAAGGAGGTCCAGTTTTTAGAGAGTCTCTCCCATGGGATAAAATGGGAGGATGTTTGAACTCTGCTTGCTGTTTGTAGAAAGTATACTGCCAGCCATTCTCTTGAGGGAGGGGATTCCCATTCGCTTGGCGATGGATTTTGTACCTATTATTTGTATCCTTGGGTTGCAGCTCGCCTCTGCAGGGTTGATGTGCATTCTTCAACCTTCTCTCTTGGCTCAGCTCCAAATCATCATCTTACTTGCCAAACTTCTGTTCTTTAACTCTCCTTCTAGACGGGAGCCTCTGTGGAAAGCTGGCTCTAGTCGGCCATCTTGCCTCCACCTATGATATATTTTCTTGACCTATTGTTTCTTTTACCAATATACAGTCACTCACAGTATCTTTTTTTTTTTTTTTTTGAGACAGAGTCTCACTGTCATCCTCAGTAGAGTGCTGTGGCATCACAGCTCACAGCAACCTCAAACTCTTGGGCTTAAGTGATTCTCTTGCCTCAGCCTTCCAAATAGCTGGGACTACAGGTGCCCACTACAACACACAGCTATTTTTTGGTTGTAGTTGTCACTGTTGTTTGGCAGGCCCGGGCTGGGTTGGAACCACCAGCCTTGATGTAAGTGGCTGGCACCCTAGCCTCTGTGCTACAGGCTCCAAGCCCACTTTATCTTTTTTTTTTTTTTCCAGTTTTTGGCTGGGTCCAGGTTTGAACCTGCCACCTCCTGTATACGAGGCCAGTGCTCTACTCCTTTGAGCCATGGGCACTGCCCCAAACCAACTTTATATTAGTGTTCTCCAGAGAAATAGAACCAATAAGACACACACACACACACACACACACACACACTCTACTACTGTGAGATTAACTTCATTAGCTTCCACAGCTGAATGAGAATGCATGATATTTGTCTTTCTGTGCCTGGCTTATTTCAGTGTAACCTAATTCTCTGTACCTTCAATGAATCCCAAACAATAAAAAATAATAATAAATAAATAAAATAGTTGACTATAAATGTGTGGATTTATTTCTGGATTCTCTATTCTATTCCATTGGACTATGTGTCTGTTTTTATGCCAGTACTATTCTTTTTTGGTTACTCTTGCTTTATAATGCTTTGAAGTCTGGTGATGTGATGCTTCCATCTCTTTTCCCCTCTTCTTAGGATTGCTTTGGCTACTCTGGGTCTTCTGTGATTCCATACAAATTTTAGGATTGTTTTTTCTATTTTTGTGAAGAACGTCATTGGTATTTTGATAAGGATTGCATTGAATTTATAGGTCATTTTGGGTAGTATAGACATTTTAACAATATTTTTCCAATCCATGAGGATGGGATATTTTTCTGTTTTTAAATGTCTGCTTCAATTTCTTTCATCAGTGTTTTATAGGGTTCCTTGTATAGATCTTTTATTTATTCCTAGATTAAACTTACTCCTAGGTATTTTCCTTTCTTATTGCTATTGTAATTGGAATTTCTTTCTTAATTTCTTTATCAGACTCTTCACTATTGGTATATAGAAACTCTACTGATTTTTGTGTGTTGATTTTATATCTTAAATTCAATAGTTATTTCTAGATTTTTGTGAATATATCTTTTCTGGCATCTCTAGAATTATATGTGCATGAAAGGAAGCCAGCAGCCATATTCAGTTCATCATATTTTTTTCCTTTTTATTTAATCTTTAATTAAAATCATAACTGTATACATTTATGGGGTACAATGTGATGACTTGACATACAATGTGGAATGCTTAAATCAAACTGACTAACCATTACCTCACTTATTTTTTGTGGTAAGACATTTATAATTTACTTTTAGTTATTTTGAAATATACCCTTCCATTTTGCACATTAGGTGAGATTCCACCAAATGCCCTCCCTCCTCCCACCAATCGCCCTCCCCCTTCCCCCTCCCTTTCCTCCCCTCCTCTTTGCTAGACTATGTTTGTGTTTTATTATTTGTGAATATATAAGTGTTTATATGTTGGTTTCCTAATAGTATTGAGTACATTGGATACTTTTTTTTCCATTCTTGAGATATTATACTAAAAAGAATGTGTCCCGACTCCATCCTGGTAAACATATAAGATGTAAAGTCTCCATCTTTTTTTATGGCTGAATAGTTCACCATCTTATCTGGACCCAGAAGGCTCTGATATAATGCATGAAACATTCATGAAAATACATTTGTGTAAATATAAATACATACTTTCAGGGAAAAAACTATACTATATTTATGTGTGTATGTGTGCTGGTGTGTATATACATACATATTCATTTATTTCCTTATTTCCTTTATTCTTCCTTTTCATATGTGACATACATTTCAGGAACTCATCAAACTCCAAACATGGTATGAGGCCTTGTGAGAGCCATAAAAATGAACATTTTTCCCATCATAATCCAATAATAAAATAAACTACCCAATCTCTGTCTACAAAGAATAATATGAGTAATAATAACAGATTTATTGTCACCCATAGCTCAGTCGGCCACATATACTGAGGCTGGTGGGTTCGAACCCAGCCCAGGCAAGCTAAAATCAACAATGACAACTGCAATAACAACAAAAAAATAGCTGGGTATTGTGGCAGGTGCCTGTAGTCACAGCCACTTGGGAGACTGAGGCAAGAGAATCACTTAAGCCCAAGAGTTGGAGGTTGCTGTAAACTGTGACACCATGGCACTCTACCGAGGGTGACATAGTGAGACTCTGTCTCCAAAAAAGAAAAAAGAAAAAAAAACTTTATTACAGGCACAGTGGCCCACGCCTGTAATACTAACATTCTGGAAGGCTGAGGTGGGTGGATTTCCTGAGATCCCAAGTTTGAGACCAGCCTGAGCCAGAGCAAGACCCCATCTCAAAAAATAGCTTTTTTTTTTTAAAGAAAGAGTCTCACTTTATCACCCTCGGTAGAGTGCCGTGGCGTCACACAGCTCACAGCAACCTCCAACTCCTGGGCTTAGGCGATTCTCTTTCCTCAGCCTCCCGAGTAGCTGGGACTACAGGCTCCTGCCACAAAGCCTGGCTATTTTTCTGTTTTGCAGTTTGGCCGAGGCTGGGTTTGAACCTGCCACCTTCGGCATATGGAGCCGGTGCCCTACTCGATGAGCCACAGGCACTGCCCTAAAAATAGCTTTGTGTTCTGGTGGGGCCTGCAGTCCCAGCTACTTGGGAAGCTGAGACAAGAGAATTGCTTGAGCCCAAGAGTTTGAGGTTGCTATGAGCTATGACCAACGGCAACATAGTGAAACTCTGTCTCCAAAACAAGAAAGAAAAAAATGTATTCGAGACAAAGTCTCACTTTATCTCCCTGGGTAGAGTGCTGTGACATCATCATAACTCACAGCAACCTCTATCTGTTGGGCTCAAGTGATCCTCTTGCCTCAGTCTCCCCAATAGCTTGGCCTACAGGTGCCTGTTGCCTGAGTGCTAGAATTACAGGTGTGAGCCACTGCTCCTAGCCTATTAAGAAATTTTAAAGCAAGGCAACTTAGCTGGGGCTAAGACAGGGAAGATTTAACAGAAGGTATTTTACCAAATCCCCAAAGCGTTTTGTAGATTTTTGACAGGTCAGTATTGGTAAAGAAAATATTTCCTGTATAAAAGGCAAATCAGCAATAATATGCTAGAAAGACATATTCAGGGAACAGGAAATAGTCCAATGGAACCAAAAAGGAGTACCAAAACAAACACATTTTCACAAGTTATTATCAATTATGCATACCAGCTACACATGGGGTATTGCCTCCATGGCCTGGGCTGGATGTATATGAACTTTTAAATGGATAAGGTTCATTTTTATGTGTAATTTGTATCATTGTTTTATTGCCACACTATTTCCACGGTAACCAACCACAAAGCCAGGTGCCCTCTTTCTTATTGAAGGATTCATGAATAATTGGTCCATTCTCCCAGGTGATATCTTTAAGACCTTTTATCCAGTGATTGTTATTTAAAAAGGGAAAAATCCAAACATCCTAAAATTTATATTTAGATGTTCTCTTTAATTATCCTGTTACTGTCATAGAAAATATTTAAGTTAACCCAACCCGATTTTCTCTTTAGACACTAAGTAAACTGTTTCCAAGAGTCTTGCACATTTCTTGGTGATTGAGCAATGATTGGGGCTAACTGAATTATCTTTCTAAACTTTTAATATAAAGTTCATATCTTAAAATCACAAGGCAAATTCTTTCCCTCTTCTTTAAAAGAGACAGATAGTGTATGTGGATTTTCCTAGTAATGCCTTTTTTCTGTTGTTATTGTCGCTACTGGGGGCTCTACTGTCATACTCCCATTTTTTTCCTCTGCTCTTAGCCCTTCCTAATATAGTCCAGTGTTTTACTTGAACATATTTTTTAAGTCTCATGGCATCTGAGGGTGTGTTTTCTTCTCTTTTCAGATGAGGCACTTATTCTAACCAGTGACAAAATTTTTCTTTTAAAAATAGAAAATAGCATTTTCTGAGTCATCCACCTTGCCTTTTCTTTATTTTGTCTGTTGTTGTACTTTTAAGACTGCTTGCCAGTCATCTTTTAGATTTCTCATCTATTGTATCCTCTTTGTTCCTTACTATATACATCTTACACCACATGCTATATCCTCAGTGCTAAGTACTTAGGAACCTACAGCAAGTTTGAAGAAGTTACTCTTGAGCATGCAGTGGGAAATTACCATTAAGTTTCTATGTGGAAGCTCGGCGCCTGTGGCTCAACGGGCTAAGGCGCCAGCCACGTGCACCTGAGCTGGCGGGTTCAAATCCAGCCCAGGCCCGCCGAACAACAATGACAGCTGCAACCAAAAAAAAAAAAAAAAAAAATGGCCAGGCCTTGTGGCAGATGCCTGTGATCCCAGCTGCTTGGGAGGCGGAGGCAGGAGACTTGCTTGAGCCCAGGAATTGGAGATTGCTCTGAGCTGGGATGCCACAGTGTTCCGGGGTGACAGCTTGAGGCTCTGTCTCAAAAAAAAAAAAAAAAAAGTTTCTATGTGGAACTTTTGAAAAGGAAAATTTCAACAGGAAATTAGAGCCAGTGAATTCTTAATTTTGCATAGGATTACGTTGCATGAATAATTGAAATCCACAGGTTATCCTAATAAAATCTGCTTCCCTCTATGCCATTAACCCTTATTTCTAACCTACAACCATAATTCACAACTCTGGTCAACCAAAATTCTGAAAAGTTGTAGGACCAAAAAATTCACTGTTGTAGGTTCGGCGCCTGTGGCTCAAGAAGCTAGGGCACCAGCCACGTACACCTGAGCTGGCAGGTTCAAATCCAGCCCGGGCCCGCCAAAAACCAATGATGGCTGCAACCAAAAAATGGCCAGGCATTGTGGCAGGTGCCTGCAGTCCCAGCTACTTGGGAGGCAGAGGCAGGAGAATCGCTTGAGCCCAGGAGTTGGAGGTTGCTGTGAGCCATGAGGCTACGGCACTCTACCCAGGGTGATAGCTTGAGGCTCTGTCTCAAAAAAAAAAAAAAAAAATCGCTGTTGTAGTTGGAAAAGGAAATAAATATTGTCAATAAATTAAATGTACTGGGCAGAAACAGTGACTCATGCCACTCTGGGAAGCACTTTGGAAAGCCAAGGTTGGTGGATTGCTTGAGTTCAGGAGTTTGAACCTGAGCAAGAGCGGGTCCTCTCCTTTACTAAAAATAGGAAAACTGAGGCAAGAGAATCACTTGAACCCAGGAGTTCAAGGTTGTTAACAGCTATGATGATGCCATGGCACTCTACCCAAGGCAGCAGAGTGAGACTCTCTCTCAAAAAAATTTTTTTAATTAATTAGTTAATTAAACGTACCCATAGGAGAGACTCTGAGAACTCATATTAGAATACATTCACATATCCAGGCCTGGCGCCTGTAGCTCAGAGGCTAGCGCGCCAGCCACATACACTGGAGCTGGTGGATTCGAACCTAGCCCAGATCTGCCAAACAATAATGACAACTGCAACAAAAAAACAGCCGGGTGTTGTGGTGGGCTCTTGTAGTCCCTGCTACTTGGGAGGCTGAGGCAAGAGAATCACTTAAGCCCAAGAGTTTGAGGTTGCTGTGAGCTGTGATGTCACTGCACTCTACCGCGGGCAAAATAGTGAGACTGTCAAAAAAAAAAAAAAAAAAAAAGAACACATTCACATATCCAAATATGTGAGTGCTAGAATCAAATCAGTTGAAAAATAAAAGCAGATCTCAGATTTGAAACCATGTTCACAGGAAGGAATTAAAAATGGAGTCCTATCAAATAAAAAAACAGTTTGAACAATGTGCTGAAAATTTAAGAATAAGGAATAATAGGAGACACCTGTAATCAGTGAGGCTCAAGACAGTACAGGCAGGGTGTGGTGGCTCCCACTTGTAATCCTAGCACTCTGGGAAGTGAGGTGGGATGATCTCTGGAGCTCAGGAGTTTGAGACCAGCCTGAGCAAGAGGGAGACTCTGTCTCCATTAAAAATAGAAAAGTTAGTCCCATCTACTCAAGAGGCTGAGGCAGGAGGACCGTTTGAGCCCAGCAGCTTGAGCTTAATGTGAACTAGGCTGATGCCATGATACACTAGCCTGGGCAACAGAGTGTAAGACTCAGTCTCAAAAAAAAAAAGACAGTATAAAACAGTTGTTCACAAAGCATCCTTCCTCCTCTCTGCCCACAGCAGCAGCAGTGGCAGCACTAGTGACATTGTTAGAAATTAAAGTTCTTGGGCCTCTCCTTAAACCTACCAATTAGAAACTTCGGGGTTAGCACCCGGAAGTTCATGTTTGAACAAGCTTGCCAGGTGATTTTAGAGTATAGGAAAGTTTGGGAACAATACATATAAAATCTAGGGGGAAAAAATATTTAAAGAGCGCCTGTTCATCATCTCAATTTACATTCCTCTGATTCTAAATAGCCATGGGATTTGACCACCTGTAGCTTATCTATGACTTTACAAAGTGAAAAATAAGATTTTGTACCCAAAAAAGCATGTGTGATGTCCTATTACCAAAATAATTCCTGAGTGAACCACAGCAGGTTTGCTGCTCTATGTCTCAGCCTAACTCTCTGATGTAGAAATAAGCCACTCTTCTCCCTTCATTTCTCCCTTCATCCTCTACTTCCTCTTATCTCCTCTCTAGGCCTCTCCAGGTCCATAGTCTTTCACACTGAGTTTCAGTCTGAGTGTTTTCCTGAATTTTCAAAATTATAATTGAAGAACAGCAACATTTCCAAAAGTAATTAGGTTTAAAAACATAAATAAATAAAAGAGGCCAGGCGCAGTGGCTCACACATATAATCCTAGCACTCTGGGAGGCCAAGGTGGGTGGACTGATTGAGCTCACGAGTTCAAGACCAGCCTAAGCAAAAAAGGGAAACCTGGGCGGTGCCTGTGGCTCAAGGAGTAGGGCGCCAGCCCCATATACCAGAGGTGGCGGGTTCAAACCTGGCCCTGGCCGAAAACTGCAAAAAAAAAAAAAAAAAAAAAAAAACCTGTCTCTTCTAAAAAAATACATAAGAAAACGGATGCAAGAGGATTGCTTGAGCTCAAGAGTAGGAGGTTGCTGTGAGCTAGGACACCACAGCATTCTACCCAGGGTGACAGCTTAAGACTCCATCTCAAATAAAATAAAATAAAATAATTCAGGGAGCCAAGCACTGTTGCTCATGCCTGTAATCCTAGCACTCTGGGAGGCTGAGGAGGGCAGATTGGCTGAGCTCAGGAGTTCCAGGCCGAGCCAGAGCAAGAACCCCTCTCTAAAAATAGCCAAGTGTTGTGGTGGGTGCCTCTAGTCCCTGCTACTCAGGAGGCTGAGGCAAGAGAATCACTTGAACCCAAGAGTTTGAAGTTATTGTGAACTATGACACTATGGCACTCTACCAAAGATGACAAAGAGAGACTCTGTCTCAAAAAATAAATAAATAAATGCCTCCCCACAGCCAAAAAAACAACCAAGAGAAGAGACAATCTACAGAATGGGTGACAACATCTGCATGTCGCTTATCCAAAAAAAGGCCAAATACACAAAGAATTCACAAGAAAAAAAATCAAATAACCCCACAGAAAAGTGGGCAAAAGACATGAACAGAAGCACAAGACAAAAAAATCAAATAACCCTACAAAAAAGTGGGCAAAAGACATGAAAAGAAGACAAACCAAAGTCTAACAAACACAGAATATACCTCCAAATCAAAAGTAGGCAACCACCACTTTTTCCTCCCGTTCCAGACACTATGACAAAAATTCGCCAGAAAAGTGGTATAAAAATTCATAATCAGACACAAAACACAACATAGGGAATTCCCAACACAAACAATCCAAAATGCCTACCATCATTTTCTTTCCAACGTTTTTCCTCCTAGGGTCTTTAAGATGGAGTTTTCTTCTGTTGCAACAATACTCAAAAATAACAAGACCAGAAAGAAGACAAACACCAGCCGAACTGGCACCTCAGATGGTCCCCAAATGCCCTACAGGGCTGAAAAGTAAACCCTTCCCAAATGGTGGCAACAAAACTCACAAATAACAAAGACAATACAAGGATACTCAACACACGACTGCCAGGGCCTGCCAAGCAAATGGGAACTCAAAGAGGCAACCACCACCTGAAATGGCACCTGAGATGGTCCCCAAATGCCCTAAGGGCTAGAAGGTTCACAAAAAGCTTCCCAAATAGTGGCCTAGTCCCCTCAATCCCTGGAAACCACAAATGAGGTTGTGAATTCAAATCAGGTCCCTGGTTCACCCGACCTTAGGAGACACACCCAAAAGGCACACCAGAACAAACATAACCAATGGAAAGCCACCCCCACCCCCTAACTCCCTACACCCCCCCACCCCTGGGTGGAATCACGGTGTCAGCATGCAGGCTGAGAAACTTACCCAACAAAAGGCCTTGTGTCCCGACCCTTTCCAAATCCATTTCCTTCCCCACTCAGTTCAAGCTGTGGGAGCCATGTCTATTTCAGGGACACAGAGCTGTGAGTTCAGACAAAAAGAAGGTGCTCCTGCCCACGAAGTCCCCTGGCTTTGAAACCAGGCTGCTCCCTGCCTCCCCCAGTAGTTGTGTGGTTCATTCCAACAGGGTGCCGATGGGTCCGCCCAGGGACACCCAAATCTATTACTGAAAGTTTGGCACTTATTCCCCAAGACCACATCAGAGAAATGAGGACAAGCAGTTTGAGGAGAAGTAAAGAGAAGTTTATTTGCTGGAAAATAGGGAGGCCAACAGACTCCTGAATCAAAAAATACTAGCGTCCCTGCTAATACTTTTTACATTTGAGTATGTTTTGTGGAGTAAAAAGATGATGCCATTAAGACAAAACACTTGGTATTATTCATCAGAGGGGCATATGATATAGTTATAAAAAATAATAGTATTTATGATTTAAGAGCACTTCAAAAATACATAAATCCTTGCAATCAGATTCCCCTGATGTTGCCAAATATTGGAGACAATAATACATTGAATTAGAAACATATTGATATGCATGCATTTCCCCCCCAAAGTTTATAATCTATCACAATAATAAGTAAATAAATGGCAATATCTGTGATCATTACGCAGTGAACTGTTGCTTAATTTTGTAACAGTGAAAGTCTGTCTAGCGCAATGATTGGTTGCATACTGGAATCATTCAGGGAGTTTTTAAAAGCAACAATGTTCTGGCTATACCCTCCCTGAGCAATTAAATAAAAATCTCTAAGGTGGAAATCAGATATCAGTGTTTTTTAAAGCTTTCCCAGGTAATTCCGGGGCAGCCACGGTTGAGAACCAACACTCAAGTTGATCGAAGCCCTTTTACAGAGAGGATTGTATTTAGCAAGGCTAACACATGAAATCTGAGGATGTGAATGATGCATCTATCAATGATTATTATCAGTAACTAGATTCTTAGCTCATGATCATTTTATGTCACTCCATTTACTCAGAAACCTCAGAAACTGGAAGCAGTGACTCATACCTGTAATTACAGTGACTCAGGAGACTGAGGCGGGAGGATCACTGGAGACCAGGAATTTAAGAGCAGCTTGGATAACATGGGCAAGACATTTCTCTACAAAAAAATGAAAAAAGTTAACCAGTGTGGCTTGCACCTGTAATGCCAGATATTCTGGAGGCTGAGACAGGAGGATCACTGGAGCCTAGAGTTTGAAGCTGCAGTGAAATGATTATGTCACTATACTCTAGCCTGTAGATAGACTGTAGATAGTTAGACTCTATCCCCCCAAAAGAAAAAAATCTCAGTGATTATACAAAAAGTAACTCAGAATGGAAGAAAGGCCTAAATATAAGAGCTAAAACTATGAAAGGCTTAGAAGAAAACAAAGGGGAAAACTTCATGACATTGGATCGGGTAATGATTTCTTGGATATGACACCAAAAACATACCCAACAAAAGTAAAAATAGATAAATTGGACTACTTCAAAATTAAAAAGTTCTGTGCATTAAAGGACACAATCAATAGAGTGAAGAAACAACTTACGGGATGAAAATGTTTACAAATGATATATCTGGCTCAGCACCCATAGCACAAGTAGTTAAGGCACCAGCCACATACACCAAGGCTGGCGGGTTCAAAACCAGCCTGGGCCAGCTAAACAAAAATGACAACTGCAACAAAAAAATAGCCAGGTGGCTCAGAGCCTGTGGCTCAACGGGCTAAGCACAAGTAGTTAAGCACACAGGCTAAGCACAAGTACTTAAGGCACCAGCCACGTACACCTGGGCTGGCGGGTTCAAGTCCAGCCTGGGCCTGCCAAACAACAATGACAGCTGCAACTAAAAAATGGTCGGGCGTTGCGGTGGGCGCCTGTAGTCCCAGCTACTTGGGAGGCAGAAGCAAGAGCCCAGGAATTGGAGGTTGCTATGAGCTGTGATGCCACAGCATTCTACCCAGGGTGACAGCTTGAGGCTCTGTCTCAAAAAAAAAAAAAAAAAAAAAAAAAAAATAGCCAGGTGTTGTGGCAGGTACATGTAGTTCCAGCTACTTGGGAGGCTGAGTCAAGAGAATCGCTTAAGCCTAAGACTTTGAGGTTTCTGTGAGCTGTGACGTCACAGCACTCTACCAAGGGTGACATAATGAGACTCTATCTCAAAAAAAAATGATATATCTGATAAGAGGTTAGTATCCAAAACATAGAAATAACAATAACAACAAAAACTGATTACAAAATATACAAAGGACTCAATTTGGCATTCTCCTAAGAAAATATAGAGTTGACAAGCACATAAAATGATACTCAACATCAGTAATCCTTAGGGAAATGTAAACTACAATGAGCCACAACCTCACACCCATTAGGATGGCTACTATTACAAAAAAATAGAAAGTAAAAAGTGTGGTCAAGGATGTGGAGATATGGGAACCCTGTGTACCATTTATAGGTATGTAAAATGGTAGCAGACACTCTGGAAAACAACATGGTCCTTCCTCAAAAAAATTAAAAATACTGTTACCGTATTATCTGGCAATTCTAATTCTGGATATTGCCGATAGAAGAGAAAGAGATATTTCTATTCTAGAAGTAGAAATGTGCACTGATGTTTATAACAGCATCACCCGTAAAAGGTGGAAGCAAATCCAAGTATGTGCCAACACAGGAGTGGAGAAACAAAATGTAGACTATTACTCAGCCTTCATGTGCAGTGGAACATTATTCTGCCTTAAAAAGGAAGGTGATTCTGACACATGCTACGACATGGATGGACCTTGAGGACATTATGCTGAATAAAATAAGCCAGTCATAAATAGACAAATCCAATATGATTCCACATAGATGAGGTCAAATTCATACAGACAAAAAGTAATGAATGAAGTAAGAATGCAATGAACGCCACTGAACTGTATACTTGCACATGGTTAAGATGGCAAATTTTATGTTGTGTGTGTTTTTCTGCAATTTAAAATTAAGTACACACACCCCCATTAGTGGCTTTCCATTGCCGAGAGCAGTAATCCCCAGTCTTTTTCTCGTCAAGGCACCCATAGGGAAGGATTACTCGCACCCTGGGGTAAATAGGCAAGAGCTAGAGGTGGCTAGCTGGGGCCTCGCACCATCTCAGCTCCACGTGCTTGCCCCAAATCCTGAAAAGATCGCCTTCTTGTCACTTCCATAATCCATTTACAGAACTATTCCAGTTAGAAATAGCTGTTCACATTTTTCAGCCTGGCCTCTAAAACCAGTCTGGCCCAACTCTGTATGCATGTAACTGAAATCCAATAAACCTGTTCAAACAAAAAGCAGATTTATTGACTTACATATTTAGGTAACTGGCTACAGGCAAGGATGCTTGAGGAGTTCAAATAACCTCGTTGACTTGCTCTCATCTCCCATTTGACCACATCACACTGAATGTCAGCTTCGTTTTGCAGAAATGCTGTTAGCGATTTCAATCACAAGTGGAATCTCATTCCAAAATGTTTAGCATCTCTAGTCTGAACATTTTGTACATGCCTTCTGATACATATGAAATAGTTTCCCTGGAGAAATAGTTTTCAACAGGTGGTCCCTTGATGCTTCTCCAACTTTAATGTGTTTACAAATCACCTGAGATCTTAAATGCAGTTTTCGATTCTCTAGGTTTGAGTTAGGGCCTACCTTTTGCATTTCTAGTTGTTTTTTTTGTGTGTGTGTGTGACAGAACCTCATGCTGTCACCCTGGATAGAGTGCTGTAGCATCACAGCTCACAGCAACTTCCAATTCCTGGGCTCAAGCGAGTCTCCTGTCTCCACCTCCCAAGTAACTGGGACTACACGTGCCCGCCACAACACCCGGCCATTTTTTGGTTGCAGCCGTCATTGTTGTTTGGCGGGCCGGGCTGGATTCGAACCTGCCAGCTCAGGTGTACGTGGCTGGCGCCTTAGCCACAGGCGCCGACCCAACTTTTGCATTTCTGACAAGCTCCAAAGGGACACTGATGCTGCTGGTCCAGTGACCACATTTTGAGTTTCAAGGCAATAAGTCACATTCACAGGGTGGCACCTGTGGCTCAGCAAGTAGGGCGCCAGCCCCATATACCGAAGGTGGCAGGTTCAAACCCGGCCTCAGCCAAACTGCAAAACAGAAAAATAGCTGGGCGTTGTGGCGGGTGCCTGTAGTCCCTGCTACTCAGGAAGCTGAGGCAAGGGAATCGCCTAAGCCCAGGAGTTGGAGGTTGCTGTGAACTGTGTGATGCCACGGCACTCTACCGAGGGCGATAAAGTGAGACTCCGTCTCTACAAAAAAAAAAAAAAAAAAAGTCACATTCAGAAATGTGTGGGAGCGTTTTTCACTGCTATAATGACTAGGCGCCTGGCAACTGGGGAGCAAGGATGTTAAACTTCTGCCTCTGTGCAGGAAACTTGTACATAATGAAGAATTGGGCCACCCAAAACACCAGTAGCTCCCCCTTTAAGAAACAGGGGTGGTGGGTCACCCCTATAATCCTAGCACCCTGGGAGGCCAAAGTGGGAAGCCTGCTTGAGCTCAGGAGTTTGAGACCTTGTCCCTACTAAACCTAGAAAAAATCAGGCATGGTGGCACACGCTTGAAGTCCCAGCTCCTTGGGAGGCTGAGGCAAGAGGATCACATAAGCACAAGAGTTTGAGGAGTCACCCAGGATGACATAGTGAGACTCTGTCTCAGTCAACGAAACAAACAAAAAACTGTGCTCTTCTGCCCACTGGCATCCAAGGGGGAGACACTGAAACATAAAGGCATTAATTAGTAAGGAGCCATAAAGAGGCACCTTAGAAAGGACAAAAGATACTGAGGAGGCAGAGAGTGAGGTGGCTGCAGAGGGGAGAACCAGTATGCTCAGGACTGGTTACATTGAACAAATAACTAAATCAGTTAAGTGAATAAGTAAATACATTGAGAAAGTTAGAGAAAGCATTTAGAAACACTGAAAGAGGGAAACTTAGAAAGAAGCCTCAGGTATTGGATTAAAATTGGAGGGATGATATAAACTCATGTTTCTACATGTATGTAGATAGATTTACAAATAGTTATAGATGTATGGATTTGTGTTTATTCACATAATATATTTATTTAGCTATGTCTGCTGAGAAGCCCTAAAAGCAATGCCCCTCCCTTTCCCCCAGTGACAATGAGAATACCAAGCCCCCATATCTTGGTTTCTAACCACTATTTTCCTCTGGAAGAAACTTAGGACTTGCTGGAGAAAATGGATGATTCTAGGCTGGGGCAGGAGCGGCTCAAAGGAAACCTGGAATATCTTGTGCCAAAAAGTTAGGAAATGCTCAAAAAATAATGGGACCAGGTCAAGAAGACATAGGAGTCACCTTGAAAATTTCCCATTGGGTTAATCTGGTACAGTTTGAATACCAAAAAGAAAAGAAATTTTTGAAACGTTTTAAGTAGGAATCATATATATAATAAACAAATAAATAGAAAGCTTTTCCTTACAAGAGAATGCTGAATGGTAAATGTAAAAGGACTGATGGGCACAGAAAATCACCATTGGGCAACCATCACAGTAAGGGCTGATTGGGGTGGGCGCTGTTAAATGAGGCTAGTGCCGGTGGGTAGAAGTCTGATGAGGAATGGGGTATTGACATGATCTTAGAATACTATCCCACAAAATGCTAATCTATTAATATCAGAAAGGAGAAAATGATGACTTTGCAGTGGACAGTTGGCAGACTAGGTGATCAAGACTAATACAATGGGCCGGCATCAAGTGCCTTCTGATGTGGTACTCTAAGAAGAAGACAGCATCACTCTCTGCCAAGAAAGCATGACCTGAGCGGCACCTGTGGCTCAAAGGAGTAGGGCACCAGCCCCATATGCCAGAGGGTGGCGGGTTCAAACCCAGCCACGGCCAAAAAATGCAAAAAAAGAAAAGAAAGCATGACCTGACTCTCACCATGCACATGGACGCAAATTGAGGACTGTTTACTGAATGTGAGGCCTTTTTTAAACTGTTAAGGGCTGACAGGGTGCCATGGCTCATGCCTGTAGTCTTAATATTCTAGAGGATGAGACAGGAGGGTCGCTTAAAACCAAGAGTTCAAGAATGTTCTGGAAAAAACAGCAAGACCCATCTTTATAAAAAATTTAAAAATTAGCTGGGTGTGGTGGTGTGGACCTGTAGTCCCAGCTACTGGGGAGCCTGAAGCAAGAGGATCATTTGAGCCCAAGAGTTTGAGGTTAGAGCTATGATGACACCACTGCACTCTATCCCTGGAGACAGAGTAAGACTCTGTCCCAAATATATATGTACATGCTAACAATAATGGGTATACACAGGCACACACACTTACCTACACATGTAACACAGAAAAAGAGTGGTGGAGAAAATGGGGCGTCTGAATGAAGAGAACATGAAAGTTAACATGGGGCTGTTGGAATGTAGAGAAGCAGGAGAATGAAGCATAATAATTGGATAAGATGGAAATTCTTCCTGAAGAAGGTTTACTTGAGTTTACTTTGAATAATGGGTGTTCATTGGACTCAATACCAATATGTGAACAATAGATAAACAACCACATTCCCGCACAAGGAAAAACAATTAATTCAAGTGTGTGGCGGGGAGGGCAGAGGATAGGTACGCTCTCACCTCACCGCCACAATGTAAGGGTATACAGCACACCTCCCTGGGTGAAGGGGTCAACTACAACTTGAACTTTCCCTAACAAATGCATACAATGTAACCTAATCATTTGTACCCTCATATTAACCTGAAATTTTAAAAAAGGGGTGAGTGCAAATGTTTTTGTTACATGATACCTTTTATAATGATGATAATTTATTTTTATAGGTGCATTTTTCCTATCATTATTAGTCTCTCTTCTTAAGAATTTTTGTGCTTTGGCAGGGCGCCTGTGGCTCAAGCGGCTAAGGCGCCAGCCACGTACACCTGAGCCGGCGGGTTCGAATCCAGCCCCCGGGCCCGCCAAACAACAATGACGGCTGCAACCAAAAAATGGCCGGGCGTTGTGGAGGGCGCCTGTAGTCCCAGCTACTTGGGAGGCAGAGGCAGGGGACCCGCTTGAGCCCAGGAATTGGAGGTTGCTGTGATCTGTGATGCCACAGCACTCTACCCAGGGCAACAGCTTGAGGCTCTGTCTCAAAAAGAAAAAAAAAAAGAAAAGAATTTTTGTGCTTTGAATTTTGTCAGATACAATTATATCAGGTATTCTGTGTGCAATATGAATGACTACTATAACTTCTGAATTGTTTTTTTCATATTTAACTTTTTTATATTTTTGTTTTTAGTACATTTCTTGAGGAAAAAAATCGTGATGTGATTTTATTTTAAATAAAATCTGAGAATTTTTATATTGAAAAAATAAAGTTTGGGTGGCACCTGTGGCTCAAAGGAGTAGGGGCGCCAGCCCTATATACCGGAGGAGGCAGGTTCAAACCCAGCCCTGGCCAAAAAAAAAAAAAACTGCAAAAAAAAAAAATAATAATAATAATAAATAAATAAATAAATAAAGTTTGAATAATGGGTAGGATTTAGAACATAGGAAAAGAAAAGTAATAACATTCTAGTAGAGATAAACAATAGGAACAAAGCCTTAGCTATAAAGTCTGAGCCAAAGGAGACTGCCTAGGGCAAGATAATCACAGTGGGCTTTATATTGGAGCTGGAGATAGCATTGAGATTAAGGGGGTAGATTCCTGTTGTTTTTGAGTACCCACCCCCTGTTTCCTTTGAGGAACTGCATGTCCTATATTCCACATACATGTTTGATCACTAAAACATAAAACTTCACATGAAGTTTGGAGGAAAAATACTGCAGTGAGTACCAGACCAAGGGTTGGCGTCATCTTCCTGAGAGGAGTGATTAGACTGGGTTGGTCACCCGCCCTGACTAGGAAAAATCAGAGCATTTTCCTGGATTGCTGTAAGGATGCTTAGACAAGACTTGGATCTTTCTCTTGAGACTACTAGACTGAAAGGATGTGAATCGGATACTGCTGGAATTTGTTTTGCCGGTCACTGAGAGTACTGTTAGTTTTTTGAAATTTCAAATTTACAGAGTGCCTCTCCTCATTTGTAATACTATTCATTCTTCTGGCTTGATGCCAGTTGGCCTCCTTCATAAAGATTTCCCAGGCTGGGTGCCCAGAGCTCACTGGTAAAGGTGCCGGCCACATGCACCAAGGCTGGTATAGTCAAACCCAGCCCAGGCCTGCTAAACGAAAACAACAACAACAACAACAACAAAACTATCCAGGTGTTGTGGTGTGCGCCTATAGTCCCAGCTACTTGGGAGACTGAGGCAAGAGAATCGCTTGAGCCCAAGAGTCTGAGGTTGCTGTGAGCTATGATGTCATAGCACCCTACAGAGGATGACAAAGTGAGACTCTGTCTTAATAAAAATAAATAAATAAATAAAAGATTTCCCATCTACTAGCCTGAACAATTACAGTGAGATCCTGTCTGTATAAAAATAAAAATTAGCCCAGTGTGGTGCATACCTCTAATCCTAGATCTTCAGGAGACTGAGGCAGGAGGCGCACTTGAGCCCAGGAATTTGAGATCAGCCTAGGCAACCTACCAATATCCCACACCTATAAAAAATTTAAAATTTAACCAGACATGGTGGTACACACCTGTAGTCACAGCTCCTCAGGAGGCTAAGACAGGAGGATTACTTGAGCCCAGGAAATAGAGGCTGCTGTGAGCTATGATGATGTCCTTAGCTCCATCCCAGGCAAAAAAGTGAGACCTTGCCTGAAATAAATAAATAAAAGACTTTCCAGTCAGTACAAATACTTCATTCTTTTGTTTCTCCTAGTTTCTACAGCCTTTTGTATTTGCTACATTTGTAGAGTCTTAAGATTTTCTAGACTTGTATTGCTATTTAACTGTCTTGCATTTGTATGCTTTGTCTTCCTAACAACATTGTAGAGTTCTAGAGAATGGTCAGGAAATATCTTATGATGAAAGTCATTAAACTTTTAATATATCACATCAAAATACAAGAGCCAAGAAAAGTTAAAATCACAGTAAATGTTTAAAGGCCACCATTAAGGTGTTTTCTTTTTTCTTTTTTGTAAATACCATTAAGGTTTTAGCGTCTATTTTTAATTTGCTTAGATGAGAATTCAACCTGATTCCAAATCCTATGTTTAATCTTTAAAAAAACAAAAATCAAAAAAGGACAAAAACAACAATGTATTGAGTGGTCAGATTTTTCCCCCAAATTTCATGTGAAGGTTTATGTTTTAGTGATTAAATGCCTGTGTATATGGCTAAAGCAGGTGCTTTGAGGTATTTTAGATACAAAATATGGATTCTGTGCTTGGTAGAAGCATGCCAGTTGCAGATTAGGCTCCGCCTTTTACATCCTTTTCTCTCATTCTCAAATCATTTTTTGTTAGCCATTTGGATGCATAATCCATTTTACCAGGTTCTGAACATTGGGCCTAAAAGGTATGGCCTGTGTTTCTGGGAGTGTGTGTAATGTTAATGAAACAGGTTCTAGTTCCAGACAATTTGGGTTCAAATCTTGGCTCAGCCAGATATTTATTAGTTGTGTGACGTTGAGCAAATTACTTGATTACTTAGTCTCTCATCTGTGAAATTGGATGATACTGACACCTCCTTCCTGGGGTTGTTTATAGATGAAATTAAGACATAAAAAACACATAGAGTGCTCGCTTCGGCAGCACATATACTAAAATTGGAACGATACAGAGAAGATTAGCATGGCCCCTGCGCAAGGATGACATGTAAATTCGTGAAGCGTTCCATATTTTTTCACACCTATGGTGCATCTTAGAAGGGTACTGGTGAAACTTATTAAATGTAGAATAACAATGTCTTCATATAGTGATTAAGAAAATGCCATGAAGGCTATGTTTAACAGTTTGACCAAAATATTTCAGATTGTATATGAAGTCAGCACTTTGTGCCCCATGATTGCACTAATGTATACAATTATGATTTAATAAAATTATAAAAAAAAAAACACATAGAAAAATGCCAAGCAAATAATAGGCATTCAGTAGGTGTAGAATGTCTCCAAAATATCCATTTTAGCTTGTCAATAGGTATCTTTTTTAAGAAACCATTACAATGGCAATGGAAAAAGAGCTATGTTTCATGGTGTAGTGTAGGAGGACAATGGAGCGTCATAGTACAGAGAACATTGTCTTACATGATAAACACGAAATGGTCAATAAGATAAATGATTTCGGGCCAGATGCGGTGGCCCATGCCTGTACTCCTAGCACTTTGGAAGGTCGAGGTGGATGAATTGCCTGAGATCAGGAGTTCCAGACCAGACTGAGCAAGAGGGAGACCCCATCTCCACTAAAAATAGAAAAATTAGCACTTGTAGTCCCAGCGACTTGGAAGACTGAGACAAGAGGATCTCTTGAGCCCAAAAATTTGAGGTTGCTGTGAGCTATGATGCCATAGCACTCCACCCAGGGTGACTGAGTGAAACTGGTTCAAAAAAAAAAAAGATAAATTGGGGTGTTTCTATGAAAATAAATACTATTAAATAGTTCAGATTAGTGCTTCTCATTTTAATGTGTATCAGAATCACCTGGAGGGTTCACAGAACCATAATTTGCTGTGTTCCTACCACCTGCATTTTCATTGAATAAGGAGCAAAGCCAAAGAATTTTCATTCTAACAAGTTTGGAGGTGATGTAAATGCTTCTGGTCAGGACCACACTTTAAGAATCACTGATTTAGAGTTTGGGTGCAGAGGTTCATACTGTAATCATAGCACTCTGGGAGGCTGAGGCCAGTGGATTGCTTGAGCTCAGAAGTTTGAGACCAACCTAACCAAGAGCAAGACCCCAATTCTAAAAATAGTCAGTGTTGTGGAGAGTGCCAGTAGTCCCAGCTACTTGGGAGGCGGAGGCAAAGGGATCACTTGAGCCCAGGAGTTTGAGGTTGCTGTGAACTATGATGCCACGGCATTCTACTCAGGGTAACAAAATGAGATTCTGTCTCAAAAAAAAAGAATCACTGGTTTAGACCAGGACATCTCAACCTAAGCACTGTTGACATTTTGACCCGATAATTCTTTGATGAGGAAGACTGTCCTCTGCATAGTAGGATGTTTAGAGCATACCTGGCCTCTACCCCCTAGATGCCAGTAGTGCTCCCTTCCCACCATCCATTGTGACAAATAAAAATATTCCAGATATTGCCAGTGTCCCATGGGGAGGCAAAACTGCCCCATGTTGAGAACAATTGTCTTAGAAGAATGAACTAGTAACATTAACCAATCTTAAAAATATAGTTTATAGGGCAGCACCTATGGCCTAGTGGGTAGGGCACCAACCCCATATACTGAGGATTCTGAGTTCAAACCCTGCCCTGGCCAAACTGCAACAAAAAAACAGCCTGGCATTGTGGCAGGCACCTGTAGTCCCAGCTACTCAGGAGGCTGAGGCAAGAGAATTGCCTAAGCCCAAGTGCTGGACATTGCTGTGAGCTATGGCACTCTACCAAGGGCAACAAAGTAAGAATCTGTCTCTAAAAATATATATATATTTTTTTTCTGCAGCTTGCTTTGTAGTTGAAAAAGCAAGCTGTAGAAAAAGACATACAGGCAGTATACATCCATTGATGTAAAATTTAGAAACACACAAAACAATATACTTTTTATGAATAATTATCAAAAATATGGACTTAAAAAACAAAAAAAAGATATGGACTGAAAGGTATGGACAGAAAAATCATGAAAGTGAAAGAGATTGCCTATGGAACAGAAAAAAGGCAATGGACCTGGGGCAGGGTACTCTCTGTCTGATGTTTGAACATAGTGTTTTATTACTTAAATTATTTTTAAAAATCAGGAGCTTATTTGACAGAATAGTAATTTTTGCTAAGTGATGGGTATGTGGGTGTTCACTTGACTATTCTCTGTGCTTTCCATATTCAGAATTGTTTTTCAAACTAAAAAGAAACCAAACCATCCACTGTTTATGTTATCTATGTATGAGTTGAAGATGCCTTCTTTAGAACTCTGTCTTAAATATTATCTTAATTTTGGTTTTGCGTATATGCTGCTGCCTAAACCTCATTGTCCAATTCCCACAGCCAACATTCTGAAATTATTTGAGTCAAACCACTAGCTACTAAACTAGATAATTTGTTTACCATCCTCCACTTGGCTCAAGTGAAAAAAAAAAAAAACTATAAATTTTTCACTAAACACTTATAATATTTTTCAAACATAGCCTGCAGGTCCTTAATAGGGACAATCACCTTTTCCTCTGTATAAAGTAGTGTAAGAAAGGCCCAACTAATCACCAACATTCTCCCTTCAATGGAGCTTCATAGTAGTCTCAGAGGCCATGTTGTAAAATAAATTCTCTCTCACACACACAAACACACGCTTACACATAACAAAATAACTAGAAAACTATAGAGTGAAAGTTACCAGTGCTTAACTGTGTAGAATTTTTATTTCTTTTTTATTATTCTTTCTATATTTTCTATTGATTTTGTAAGACTTCTTTTAAAGTATGAAGATTTCTGTAGCTGTTGAGTTCAACTTTTATTCCACATGTTCCAAAAAGATATAAGGAATATTTTCTGTTCTTTGGAGTTTGTTGAGATTAGACTTGTGTCCTAAGATAAGATCAATTTTGGAAGACGATCTGTGGGCTAATGAGAAGAATGTGTATGCAGTTTTTTGTTTTTTGTTTTTTGTTTTTTGGGGGGACAGAGCCTCAAGCTGTTGCCCTAGATAGGGTGTCATGGCATTGCAGCTCACAGCAACCTTCAACTCCTGGGCTCAAGCGATTCTCCTGCCTCTGCCTCCCAAGTAGCTGGGATTACAGGAACCTGCCACAACACCCGGCTATTTTTTGGCTGCAGCCTTCATTGTTGTTTGGCAGGCCAGACTGGATTTGAATGCGCCAGCTCAGGTGTATGTGGCTGGTGCCTTAGCCACTTGAGCCACAGGTGCCAAGCCAGTGTACGCAGTTTTGCTAGGATCAAATGTTCTGTATGTGTCTGTTAAGTCCATTTGTTGTAAGGTCATGTTTAAGTCCATTATCTCTTTGTTTAGTTTCTGCTTGGAAGATCCTTGATTTTCTAATAAGAAAAAAGTAATAAGAAGAACAATTATGATGGGCAGGGTGAGTTTTTTAAATCTTTTTATGTGGTAAAGTATAAAATTTACCATTTTTAGCATTTTTAATTGTACACTTCTGTAGCACTAACCACATTCACATTGTTGTACAACTATCATCACCTCTACCCCTACAATTTTCTCATCTTCCCCAGCTGAAATTTTATACCCATTAAACACTAATTCCTTAATCCCCTTAGCCCCTGGAAAGCACCATTCTATTTTCTGTCTCTATGAATTTGACCATTCTAGGAACCTCATTTAAGTGGAATCATACAAATTTGGTACTATTGTGATCAGTTAATTTCACTTACCATAATGTCTCCGAGGTCCATCTATGTTGTAGCATGTGTCAGAGCTATTATGATTGTTTTTTAATAAGGAAAAGATTAAATTTTCCCTCCTGAAAAAAATAACTCACAATGCTTAGCATCCTTGTAGTTGCAGTAGGATGTATTTGTTTGAAAGAGGCAAAAGAGTGAGATGAACTCTAAGCAAAGAATGAGAAGAACTCTGTCTGATGTAATGTATTTCCCATAAGGGAAATATACCTTTGTTGTTTTCATTGAACCCAGGAGTCTCCAAATTGATACAATAGTAAGTAATCATTTTTTTCTTACAGAAAACTTCAATCTTTTAGTTCTACTCTGATCAAGTAGCACTTTCCTAATAGTTCCAGTAAAAGTGGCTATAAAAACTCCTTAACTAGAAAGCTATTGGGTGTCCAATTTATCTTGTTCACTGGTTTCTGTAGTTGATAGGATGTGGTAACTGTATGACTCAAAACTGGATGACTCCAAATACAGAACAGGGTTTGATTCAGAATCTAGGCTCTTTTATTCCATTGGATTGTTTTTGTTTACAACAACTGGCAACCTTACCCTTTTAAAATACACGTTGCATTTGCACTCATCAGAAGGCCAGTTTTATTTGCTCTTAACCATTGAAAGAATATGATTTTCTCAAGTAAGGACTCACAGTTATTTCATTTATCTCTAGAGCCTCGGATGCAGTTACCTGTAAATACTAATGAGGTGGACTTGAAAGAATTGGTTGTTGGCTCGGCGCCTGTGGCTCAGCGGGCTAAGGCGCCAGCCACGGACACCTAAGCTGGCGGGTTCGAATCCAGCCTGGGCCCGCCAAACAACAATGATGGCTGCTACCTAAAAATGGCCGGGCGTTGTGGCGGACGCCTGTAGTCCCAGCTACTTGGGAGGTGGAGGCAAGAGACTTGCTTGAGCCCAGGAATTGGAGGTTGCTGTGAGCTGTGATGCTACAGCACTCTATCCAGGGTGAAAGCTTGAGGCTTTGTCTCAAAAACAAAACAAAACAAAACAAAACCTCCATCTCTCTGCAGTTC
>CAUYON010106375.1:0-17023 GCA_963573935.1 Arctocebus calabarensis | reverse complement strand
AAAAAAAAAAAAAAAAAAAACCAGAACATATTATCCATGAACTGTGAACTATGGGAAACTAAAAAATGAATAGCCTATAAATAATGAGACTTTTGTGCAAAGAAAAAAGAGATAAAGGAAAAGAAAAAAAAAAGAATGAGTAATGACTGAGAATTTTCCCAAATTACTGTCAAATATCAAACCACACTGATCCAGGAACTCAGAGAATACCAAACAGGAGAAGGGGTAGAAAACAAAACAACAAAAAGAACCCAAACTACACTCAGGTATATTAAAAGTTTACAAAATCAACAATAGATTGAAAATTCTTATGGCAGATGAAAGAGACACCTTATATACAAAGAAACAAAGATAAGAATTATTTCTGCACCAGCAAGAAGAGAGTGGAGCTAGATATCTGAAGTGTCAAGATAGAAAAAATTTTGTACCATGCAGAATTATCCTTCAAAGTAAAGGAAATAAGAGATTTTCTTAGACAAGAAAAAGAAAAAGAGAGATGCCATGCCTTACCAGAAATATTTAAAAAGGCTTTCCAATAATCCTGGACAGCATTGTGTTTAAAAAAATCTAGGTGTAGAAAGACAAATGCCATATGATTTCACTCATGTGGAACTGAAAAGGTCAAACTCAAAGAATTATGCAATTAGAATGGCAGTTGCCAGGGACTGAGGGCAGGAGTTAGGATTTTCTCAGAGTAAAAAGTTTAGTTAAGGAGAAGAAATTATTTTTTGAGATCTACTGCATAGCAGGATGACTATAATGTTTGTGTATTTTAAAGTTGCTGAGAGTAAATTTCAAATATCTCACCACAAAAAAAAAAAAATCAATGAGTATGTGAGGTGTTGTGTATGCAAATTAGCTAGCTTAATGATTGCATATTGTTTACATATATCAAAACTGTAACCTTTTAGTAAACATCATCATAATTTTCAGTTTAAAATATTAATAAAGAATCATTGTAGTGGACCATATAACTTTAAGGAAAGGAGGAAGAAGAGCTAAGCTCGGAAGGAACGTTCAGTAATCATAAGAAACATGTTGGTGATAGGGCGTGGGGATGATTTTGGCTCTCAACAGGAGAACACCAGAGCTCACCAGAGGAGAGCATTAGTGACTGGCGGTCTCTACACCTGCGGTGCTCAGAGCCAGGAGGTCACCTCTCTAAGAAGCTGCAGAAGTCAGTTGGGAGCGTGCACATTCCCAGGGCGCCTGCCTGATGCCCTCCTAAGAAGGCTGCTGAGATTTACTCTTCTCTCAAGACTGCTTCTTTCCCTCAAAGACTGTTCCCCTCTCTCTCCCTTCTGCTAAGGCAAATAGCCCTAATGCACATAAAGGTAATTGTTCTCAACCAAGATAATAGCTAAGTGGTCCTCATCCAGACCATAGATAAGCCAGGGCCAGAGACCTGGGAAGTCCCAGGCCCTGACAAATCATAATATAGAAAAAAGGAGAAAAATACAGGTTTTCAGAAAGAAGAAAAATGAGTCAGAAATTTGTATCTACATACAGAAAAGAACAGCATCAGAGAAAGTAGAAGTGAAGGTAAAACAGAAACTTTTATTCTTCTAAGTCTTTTGTATTTGATTGAACATATAACTTTTCAAGATAATAGCGATAATGTACTCTGTTATCTATACTTACGTGGTATGGATTATGTAATGTATAACACTTACACATATAAATGAAATAAATGACACTAAAGACACAAGGAATGGGATTGAGTAATTAGAAATGTTTTTATTAAGGCTCTCATACGACCCATAAAGTCACATAGTGATATTTGAAAGCATCCTGGGGTCAGTTTCAAAGATTAATATATGCTGCAAACTCTACAAAAAAAGAAGTGTAGCTGATATGCTAAGGAGAGAAAATGAATCATACACCATTCTCAATTGACGTCACAAAAGGCAGAAAAACTTAAAAATTAGGAACAAAGATCAAGGACAACAAATAGCAAACATTAACAGATTGGGTAGCTGTGAACACAACTATGTCAATCATTAAACTGGTTAAGGACAGGTGGTCTCCGTACAACACAAGTGCAAGACCGGACCTGCAGAGCTATCCACAAGAAGTCCCCTTTCAATAAAGACGCAGGGACATGTACATTAAAGGGCAGGGGACGGAGATATACCAGGTTTACACAAATCAAAAGAAAAGTGGAAAGATCTGTATTAATTTCAGACAGAGTAGACTTGCATGAGTTAAATACAACTCACAGAGCAGTTGCTGTGTGCCAAGCACAGTGTAACGAGTGTATTACAAGCAACTTACAAAAACTTTCGAGACTAATCAATATTTCCAAAAAGAGAACATTCCTATCACCAGCATTTACATCTCAAACTCTTGCCCTTGGCAGTTCATCAAGAAATGGATCTCAGGCTCAGCGCCTGTGTCTCAATGGGCTAAGGCACCAGCCACATACACCTGAGCTGGCAAGTTCGAATCCAGCCCGGGCCCGTCAAACAACAATGATGGCTGCAACCAAAAAATGGCCAGACGTTGTGGTGGGTGCCTGTAGTCCCAGCTACTTGGGAGGCAGAGGCAAGAGACTCGCTTGAGCCCAGGAGTTGGAGGTTGCTATGAGCTGTGATGCCACGGCACTCTATCCAGGGTGACAACTTGAGGCTCTGTCTCAAAGGAAAAAAAAAAGAAAAGAAAAAGAAAGAAAGAAAGAAATGGATCTCAGCAGACTCATAAATGGTAGGACTTGCATTTTCCTCTTTTCCTGTATTTGTCCTGACGCAAATACCAAAAGCCAGAACATGTCCCTTGTGAATGGTGCAAGGCTGTCCCCTTCCTGAAGCCACTGACTGGGTCCAAATACGTGTTGTGCCCTTAATATACATTTCAAAGTTACTTTATAAATTACTTAAAAAGTTAATTGACTTAGGAAGCAATTGGCTCTGACCTGGTGCTTTATTATGCTTGTGAATCAGCTGCGGAGTTTATAACCTGTGGGGTAAAGGCTGAGATTCTGAATTTCCAGCAAGCTCCCCAGAGACTAAATAGTTAGCAATCAATTTTTCCAAATCTTTGAAAGTGTTCTAAGAATAGCCTACATTAAAATTGCCCACAGTGGCCTTTAAAAGAAAATCCCAAGGCCTACCGAATCCTAAAAGAATCTGAATTTTAAATAAATGCTCACTTGATTCTTGTGTATATTAATAATTGAGAACCAGATGATTCCCAAATACCTTGGATCTGCAGGCCCTTCCTAAAGCAGTCTCCTCAAATTCCTATGGATTCCATTTTTAACTTTTAAGTTGTAGATTAAACTGCCACTTTGAAATAACTTTGGAAAAAATCAGCTATTATAAAATCACTTAAACTTTAAAAGATGCATAAAGTTAGATTGTAGATTAAACTATAGATTAAACTATGTTTATATATTATTTGATTTATGATGCTATTTAATTTTTCTGTCATTCCATGAATTTTAAATGCAAAGAGGGAATATCTACCCTTTCGCTGCAGGCAGTGTTTTGATTTGTAGGCTTGATGGCTAAACCCTAATAAGAATAGTGTGTGCTTTTATTGTGGTTTGTCTTGTAATTTAGGAAATGATTTGAGGAATAAAAATCAAACTATTTTATAATAGTATTTTATTTATTAGGAAGTATGCCTTCTGGAAAACTCTATGTTCCAAACACAGCTAAAATACACAAAAGTCAGCCACGATAGGATCTCAGGAACCAGAACAGCCCAGGTGTGAGTGTACACACCTGCACACACTCACACCTGTAATTGGATGTTTCCTTTGTTTCGCTTTTCCTTAGTCTATGAATTCTTCCTTTTTGATAATTGTTCTAAGTTTATTTCAAAATATTGGTGGATGCAAATGTTTTTGTTACATGGATGAGTTCTATATGGCAGAACTCAGAGCTTTGAGTGTTTCCATTATCAAAATAATGTACATTACAAGAAGTGGGTAAGTTTCTTTCCCTCAACCCATCTTACCCCCTACTTTATACCAGCATCCTTTATACCACTTTATGATCAGCCCCTCTTCCCCCACTTTAGTTTCCAGTGTCTTTTATACCACTTTATGATCCTGTGTGCCCATTGTTTAGCTCCGACCTATTGATGATCACATGTTTTTTGTTTTGTTTTGTTTTGTTTCCCATTCCTGATATAATTCACTTAGGATAATGGTCTCCAGTTGCATCCAAGTTGCTACAAATTATATTATTTCATCTCTTTTTATGGCTCAGGTGTACACTATGGTGTACAGTCATCACATTTTCTCTATCCACTCATGAGTTGATCTGTAGCTTGATTCCATATCTTTGCCATTTTGAATTGTGCTGTGATAAACATTTGAGTACAGGTGTCCTTTTGATGTAATGACTTCCTTTCCTTTGGGTAGATGCCCACCAGGGGGATGGCAGGATCAAATAAAAAGTCTAATTTTCTTTCATTGCAGACTGTCCACATTGTTCTTCATAGACATTGTACTAACATACAGTCCCATAACAATGTATAAGCTTTCCTTTCTCATTACATTCATGCCAACACCTATTGTCTTTTGACTTTTCTTTCTTTTTTTTTTTTTGGCAGTTTTGGCTGGAGCTGGGTTCAAACCTACCCCACCCCGCAGTATATGGTGCCAGCACCCTACTTCTTGAGCCATAGGCACTGCCTCATCTTTTGACTTTTTAATATTAGCTAAAAAATATTTTTTGACTTTTTAATATTAGCCAAAAAAAATGCAATGAGATACCACCTTATCCCTATCTCATTGCATTTTTTTTTTTGCTGACAGGGATAAGGTGGCATCTCATTGTATTTTTTTTTTTTTTTTTTTTTTTTTTTGCAGTTTTTGGCCAGGGCTGGGTTTGAACCTGCCACCTCCAGCATAAGGGCCGGTGCCCTACTCCTTTGAGCCACTGGAGCCGCCCTCATTGCAGTTTTAATTCGCACTTCCCTCATGCTTGGTGATGCTGAGCATTTTCTCATACGTCTGTCAAAGGTGTGTATAACTTTTTTATAAAAACTCTATTCACATCTTTTGCCCCCTTTTTATGGGATTCTTTATGTTCCTCTTGCTGATTTGTTTGAGTTCTTTATAGATGTTTAGGTTTCAAATATTTTCTTCCATTCTGTAGGTTGTCTGTTTACTCCATTGATTGTGTCCTTTGCTGTTTGGAAGCCTTTTCATTTAATTAAGTTCTATTTATTTATCTATTTTTGTTGTTGTTACATTTGCCTTCGGGGTCTTAGTTGTAAATTCTTTCCTACGCCAATGTCTGAAAGAGTTTTTCATACATTTTCTCCTAGAATTTGTATGATTTCATGCCTTACATGTAAAACTTTAATCCATGTTGAATTAATTTTTTGCATATGATGAGAGACAGAGATTCTGTTTCTCTTTCCGGCGTGGGGGTAATTTTCCCAGCGTCATTTATTAAATAGCGCATCCTTTCTACAGTGTATGTTGTGGTCTGTCTGCTTTGTTGAAGATTAGCTCCTTGCAGTTGGTGGAGAACTCCAACCAATTGGTGGGCTTAGTGTCCTTCCAATTCAGGGTGTGACCTGCTCTCCTGGAGCAGCCAGGCGGACAGCCCCAGAGGGCCACCAGGAATGGCCTACAAACCCAGTGGTCAGCTGCAGGTCTTTGAGAGGAAAGGCGTACTCTCTCTGTGAGACCCTCAGTGTGGAGGGCGCACCAACAAGGGGAGAGCTGTTCCACTGGCTTGTTCCACTGGCCTGCAGGGCATTCGAGCCAACTCAGGGGAGAACTGCCACAGCGGGGTCAGCAGTGGACAGGGGAGGGGAGGAGGAAGGAGGGTCTGAGCAGAGAGAAGTCGGCACTGGGGTCCCCTCCACCCCACCTCCCGGGGTCACTGCACCCTCTTCTTTCTTGAAGGGACACTACCTTGAACATCCAGTCCTGGCCACTGCGGTTTGGGAAGTCACTGAGAAATGTTTTTGTGAGGACAAGCTACAAGGAAACCGAAGGTCTGACGGTCCCTAGGAGCTGTCATGTCGGCTTGGGTTTTTGGAGAAGAGGCTGGCAGCCCGATGCTGTGTTCTCAAGAAGCTGCCAGTTCACTGATGACAGTAGGTGACCTCATAAGGGTCCAGAGGCTCCCGCCAGCTCAGGAGCCTGCCATCTGCCACAGGCCTCGGGAAGGAAAAACAAACCCCCTCCAGGCTTTTCATGGGACTGCAGATTCCTTGAGGGCTGATCCTGCCGAAATCTCACTCTCCTTGTTCTGGTGTGCAGTGTTTTCTCATAAACTCTCTGGTAAATTTTGTCACTTTTCCTTCAGAATTATGCCTAAGGTTTTCTTTCTTTTCTGTACAACTTTTGCTTCTTTCTGAGATGATCTAGTGACCCATGTCTCTAGTTGGCCATCTTTCCTCCCCTTCCTCACCTGTATTCTCTTAGCACTGAGGCCTAATTTTCTAACTCACTCAAAGGCATCTTTTTAGTTTTTTTCCAATAGAAGTGTAGGAGGCAAAATATGTACATAAAACCCTAGAGAACATTAGAGGTCGAGATTAAAACAAAAGTAGAAGTATGATGTAATAACCTAAAGTTAAAGATAGTAAACATTTTAAGGTTTCTTGGAAGATTATATTAAAATTAACTTTTATTTCCCAAGTTTAAGAATGAAGGAATACTCATATTTGGATCAATTATTTTAAAACATTATTTTAATGACACACCATCTAATAAGTTATTATTCACCTAAAACTTTTATCCTAATATAAACCCGTTTCATTCTGATGACATTAACTAAAGTGATTTTTCTCTGCATACCATTTGACAACAATTCCAATTTCCAGTGAGCAGGCCTAAATGTGCTTATTATTTCCCTAATTTATATTTTTCAAATAAAAAATGAGTTCCGAAGTGTGGTGAAAGGCAGAATTCATTTTACATATTTCCTATTTTATTAAAGGTCCTGGCCCTCTTTCATTCTGGAGCTAGAGAATGAACACAAGTTAAATCCAGTGTTTTAACTTGCATTTTGCTAAATAAAGTGAACTGACTCTAGCTTGAACATCACATACCTAAGGGTGGATCTAGTTAATCAAGCCTGACAAGTGGGGAAAGATCAAAATCACAGCCCCCAGCAAGTGAGACAGACCATTTAAAATGGTAATGGACTTGACTGTCATCTTGTTTCACCCTGACTGTCCCGGGCATTTGCTCATGTCAGTCATTTTGCCTGGTTTGTCAGCTGAATATCAAAACAATCATGACAAGCAAATAAATATGAAAGTCTGAGAAAACACACTGTAACAGCATTTGCTGAGCGTGAGTGGCAGGTGCCCCTGGTGCTGGTGATTGAATTCCACCTTAGGACAAGAACACGAAGAAATTTTCCTCCCAACTCTATGGGGTTAGATATACAAGGAGTTTGTCATATTCAGAACACACACACACACACACACACACCCCATCTAATAAGTTAGAAAACATTTCATGTTACATTAGTTAACTCAGCCTGTCTACTTTCTAAACCAGGTTTACAGACAGACACGCCTGGTTTCATGGTCAGAATGGATTAGGAAAAGTCTGAAACATCAACCACTGTAATGTTTCCAATGAGCAGCAACCTTTATTGTCCACTTATTGTTTAAATAAGTTGCATCAGCTCTAGAGAAAGGATAATTTCATTCTGTGAAAAGCAAACTTTGCTTGGAAACCAGGGCAATTATATCAACTGACACCTTTCCAATGACCAATAAGGTCATGATAATAGACGTTAGCTTTCAAGCAAATGGCCATTGCAATATTTTTTGAAAAGCACTAATCAATTTAAATAGATTATACCTAGACAGGTAACAGGTAAGATTCTCCTTCTTATCTTTTAAGACTCTCGATAATTAAAGGCTAATCTCCCTACCTTACAAAAAGTAAATCCTGGAAATAAATGTGTTGTTTGCCCACACATTTACTGCCCACTGTGTACACAATATGTAGTTAATATAGCTTTTTCCTCATGGCTCAATAGAAAATAAACACACAGTCAGGAGATGGAAAAAAACGATGTATTCTTTTCCGGGTGCTAGAGAATTAAATCTTCCATTTCACACGTTCCAAGAGGGTCCTATCCCCTGTGTTCACCTGAGTTTTACCAGGTTGCCTGCAGGGCCACTGAGAATCATCTCCATTATTCTGATTCTCAGCTTACTAGTTTTATGCCCAATTTAAGCAGAAAATAACTCAAAATATTACACAGCAGTAAGTTTCTAAGAGGCTCTGACTTTCCTCAGGAACTCAGACAAACAGGTGGATCAACCACAAACACAAGCTGTATGTACTGCGGGTTGCCACAAAGAACTTTTAAAATTCAGGTGTATTCTGCTACATTGTCCTTCCTAAATTTTCCTTAGGGGCTAGAAAGAGGTAACACATTTTTTTATTTTTTAACCAAGAATAAATTTGCAGAAATTTTTTTTCCTAGAATTTTCATGAACTTTAAGTCCAATCAATGGGTAAAATAATTAGGCAACTTAATTTGGAAAGGGAGTTTCTCTTAGTAAAATATACATTACAGTTTTTGTATTTTTAAAGATTATAAAGTCTTTATGACTCCCCTGAAAAACAGAACATAGAATGGTATTTTACTTTCAGTTCACTTCTGTTCTCTTTAGCTAAAGAAACAGTTTTGTAAAGATAGAATTTCCGATGAAAAAAAGGATTTACAGTTAGTATGAGCAAAATCGAGAAAATATTCCAAATTAGGTAGAATTTATTGTCTCTGACAACCATTTTTTAGATGTTAGCTAATGTATTTTCTATCATATTTATGTGTGTATTGAGATTTTAATATTTTTTCCATCTTCCATTTATATGGTGCTATAACTAGTTCATCATTGATAAAATTAGGTGGGACTGAGAAAAATTTATTTGTGTTTTAAAAGTACAAAAATAACTCAGAACTTATTTTGTATTCTCAAGGATATTTTACTAAGTTAAATTATAGGTTTTATAATTTTTTTGGTTTTTGAGACAGAGTCTCACTATGTTGCCCTGGGTAGAGTGCAGTGGCATCACAGCTCACAGCAGCCTCAAATTCTCGGGCTTAAGTGATTCTCTTGCCTCAGCCTCCCACGTAGCTGGGACTACAAGCACCCGTCACAATGCCCAGCTATTTTTTTTTACAGTTGTCATTGTTGTTTAGCAGGCCCAGCCAGGTTTGAACCCACCAGCCTCAGTGTATGTGGCTGGCGCTGTAACCACTGTGCCACGGGCACCAAGCCTGTTTCATAAATTTTATGATAGAACATTAAGAGTAAAATGAATACTTAGTTTATGACACTCATAAAAATAAAAGTGATTCTCACCTATTTAAAAAACTCTAAACAAAGAATTGATAGGAGGAAATATGTGACTTTGTGACACGGAAGTCACTTCTTAACAATATATAAAGATATATTTATCAGGCAAGGAATATTTTTTCTGATAATATAAAGAAGGTTTACTAAACCCATCTCATGTAATACATTGGAAATTTTTTTTTTTTTTTTTTTGCAGTTTTTTGCTAGGGCTGGGTTTGAACCCGCCTCCTCTGGCTCATGGGGCCAGCGCCCTACTCCTTTGAGCCACAGGCACCGCCCTCATTGTGACTATTTTAGAAGAAAAGACTTTTACAGTTTGGTAGACTGTATTGAGTCAAAAGAAAAAAAGGATTGACAAAAGGATTTACAAGGCATGTCTAAGAAATTGTTAGAAATTGTTGTAAGTTGTATTTAAAATAAAAAGAAAAGTTAAAAATCAATTATCTTTAAAGGGGAATTTTAGAAGTAGGTGCTGTATAAGACAAGAGAGAAATATATTCTGAGAAGCAGCTACTGCTCATGGCCCACGCACAGAACTAGCGTGGGGTAGTCCAGACATGGGGAAAGGGCTTGGAGTACCGAGAGCAGAAACCAAGTTGTAACGGACGGGGCAGGCCATTTAGCCAGAACCGACTTACCCAGGGCCTTGTAGAATAGGTAAGGAGTCTCCACATTGATTTCAAAGCAATGAAAAGCCATTGAGGTGTGGGGAGCGGGCTGGGGTGGCAGGGCCCCCACAGCCTGGGAAATGATCAGAGAGTGACCCCCACCTCTTCTCCTCCTTTAACGGCACTCTTTCCACCTGCCAGAGGTCACGTACCCATGCACACTGTCCTTGGTATCGGCAAGCACACAGCTTTTCCTCTTTAAGGCTGATGTCTACCCCATGTGCTAAGATTTATGCAACCTTGTTAAGACACTGTGTAAATATAGCTGTTTCCACGGTTCGGATGCTGGCTGCAAGCCTCAGCTGTATCAGTCCCCCGACGCCATCCTATCTCGTGTCTGCTGGCTTCTTTGTCTCTCCCTGTCTTTCTTGGCTTTATTTCTTCATTTCTCATCATTTCCACTTAGGTATCCCTCATCATGCCGGGTCGTGAGATTGAGGTGTTTGAAATAGGGAGTTAGGTATCTAATTCACACTTTAAAGCATTTATAGCCCCTGCTGCAGGAAGACTGTGTTGTAGACAGAGAGTAAGCGGGAAAAGATGGTTTGCAGTTCAGGTGGGCCGACGATAGTGCATTCAGCGAGGGCTTCATCAATAGCAAGGGAGGAAACCTCTAGGTTCCAAAAGACATTCTGGAGAAGACACAGGAGGATTTGCTGATAAATTAGATATGAGAGGTGAGAGAAAGAAGGTTCCACAGTGACTCCTGTGTTAATGGCCTAGCCAACTGGGTAGCTCCTGGTGCCATAATTGAAATTAAGGTAACCAAGGAACAGTAACTGGAGGGTGGTAAAGGAAAAATTAAGCCAGCTTTGAACTTGTTAAACTTGAGAAGGCATCAGAGTTGAGTTGTCAAGTGCACAGTTGAATAAAAAACTGGAACTCAGGTAAGAGGTCAGAACGGACATGAAGATTTGGGATTCGGCAGTGCAGAGATCTGACACAAGAGAGTATTACGGAAGAAGAGATTTAAAGTTGGAAAGATTCAACAGTTGGAGTTCATGCAAGGTGTTCTGACCCATGGTCAGCTAAATATTTAACTGATCTCACAGAGATGCTTTCCAGACACAGGGAAGGTAAGGAGGGGGGATAAAGTGGGGTATATAAAGTATAGTTAGATTATCAGACAGGAAGAACAATGCTTGATAGCAAAAAAGTTATAATCAGCAAAAAGTTAGGGTATATCTTAAAATAACCACAATGAAAAAGTGTAATTGGAAGGTTCCTAACAAAAAGAAATTATAACCGCCTCAGGTGACGGATATCCCAGTTGATTCTCTGATTTGGTTAATTCACATTGTTTCCTTGTGTCAAAACATCACATGTACCCTAGAAATATATACTACTATTATGCACCCATAACAATTAATTTTTTTTTAATCTTTTAAAAAGAGTTCATGCTAGGAAGAAAGGAATAAGTAGTCCACAAAGAGAAGCATCAATGGAGGAGTGTGCTGTCCTGGAAGCACAGAAAGAAAAGTATTTCAGAGAGGATAACATGTGCTTTACTTGGGCAACTGCTCAGGGAACTGAAGGGAAAAGAGCAGGAACTGACCCTTACATTTAGAAAGATTGATGCTGTTATGGATCTTAACAAACATTTTTTAATCATTACATTTCTTCTGTTTAAAATTTCAGAATATCATTGGGGTATAAATGTTTTGGCTGCTTCTGCACTGCTTTGGTCAAAGTAACACCTGTGTCCATCACCACGAGAGCGCCCATGGTCCACACTACGTATGATTCCACACAACTTGCCTGCTGGACTTCTGCTGAGCTTTACTTACATCTGTGCACACAAGTCCTGATCAGTGAGCTCCAATTTAATATTGAATGCATGTGGTGTTCGTTCATTCCTACCACACTTCACTTAGAGTATTCTCCAGTTCCATCCAGATTGTTGCGAAAGGAATTAATTCACTTTTATCACTGAGTAGTACTCTAAGGTATACGTATACCATGTTTTATTAATCCACTCATGAATTAATGGGCACTTTGATTCCACATCATTGCAATTGTGAATTGTGCTGCAATAAACATTTGAGTGCAGGTGTCTTTTTGATCAAATATTTCTTTTGTTTTGGATAAATATCCAGTAGCAGGTTTGCTGGATCAAATAGTGGGTCTCCTTTTAGTTATTTGAGGAACCTCTCTACTGTTTTCCACAGAGGTTGTACCAGTTTATAGCCCACCAACAGCTCATAAATAGTCCTTTCTCTCTGCATCCATGCCTGTCTCTATATGGACTTGTTAATCAAAGCCATTCTCACTGGGTTAAGGAGATAGCTCATTGTGGTTTTGGTTTGTATTTCCCTGATGGCTAGAAATGTTGAGCATTTTTCCATAAGTTAATTGGTCATCAGTCTATTTTCTTTTGAAAAACTCTGTTCTGGTCTTTTGCTCACTTATTAATGAGGGTGTTTGAACTTTTTCTTGCTGATTTGCTTGAGTTCTTTGAGATTCTAGTTGTAAGCCCTTTACTGGATGAATAGCATGTGATTATTTTCACCCGTTCTGGAAGTTGTCTATTCTATTTCTTGTTTCTTTACCGGTGGAGAAGCTTTTTATTTATTTATTTATTTATTTATTCGGTGAGACTGAGTCTTACCTTATCACCCTCGGTAGAGTGCCGTGGCGTCACACAGCTCACAGCAACCTCCAACTCCTGGGCTTAGGTGATTCTCTTGCCTCAGCCTCCCTAGTAGCTGGGACTACAGGTGCCCGCCACAACGCCCGGCTATTTTTCTGTTTTGCAGTTTGGCTGAGGCCAGGTTTGAACCCACCATCTTCTGTATATGGGGCCGGCGCCCTACTGGATGAGCCACAGGGGAGAAGCTTTTAATTTAATCATGTCCCATTTATTTATTGGGACCTGTTGCTATCATTGCTTTTGGGGTCTTCTTCATAAGTTCTTTCCTTAGGCTGATAACTAGAAGAGCTTTTCCAAAATTTTCTTCTATAATTATTATGGTATCATGTCTTGAATTTAAGTCTGTTATCTACCTTGAATTAATTTTTGTGAATGGTGAGATATAGAGGTCCTATTTCTGTTGGGGATTGGGGGCTTCCCAGTTCCCCAAACCCAGCTGACCTGCTTCAGTTACTCAGCTGAGTTAGAACGTTTAACCAAGACACGTCAGGAATGGAAAGCTAACGTGACTGGAAACTGAAAATAAAACTGCACCAGCACAGGCGGTGTGAATAGAAAGCAAACGTAGCCTGCACGAGTTTCAGCATACATTTTCTATAAGAGTAAAGAGAAAGCTTAGAGCACTTCCAAATAAAGTTGCAAGAGGGTCCTGCCCATGAAAAAGGAGAGGTGAGAGAGACACACAGGGGTAGGTGGAGTAGAAACACCTCTTCCTCTCTAGTCGAAATAGGCCGAAAGTCTTTCATTGGTCTCCCTCACTGCCAGGCTCATGGCCCTTTCTCTAGGTCACCGATTCCTGTCCTCCTCTGCTGGTCCTTGTTCACCTCATTCCTTTCGCCTTTCAGTGATGGACTACTGAGTCATCCAGGATCCTACCGGCCCCCCAGACATCCTGGTTCCACTGGTCAGGCGTCCCTCCCCGGAACTCCTTTCTCTGTCCTTTCCTCTGTTTCACTCTTGTGAATGTGACTATCCAGTTCTCCCAGCACCGTTTATTGAACAGAGCTCCTTTCCCCCAGTGTTTGTTGCCGTCTGCTTCGTCAAAGACCAGACTGTAACATGTAGACAGTTCGCACCTGGGTTCTTGGTCCTGTTACACCTGCCTGTGTCTCTTTTTATGCCACTACCATGCTGTTTTCTTTACTAGAGCCTTGTAGTATATGATAAGTTGATGCCTCCAGATTTGTTCCTTTTCTTTAAGGTTGCTTTGATTTTTCAGGTTCTTTTCTCATTCCAAACAAAGTACAGAATTATCTGTCCTAGACCTGTGAAGGATGATGAGTACATAAATCACTTTTGATAGCACAGACGTTTAAACAATGTTGATTCTGCTGGTCCAGGAGCATGACGTGTTTTCCATTTGCTTACAACTTCTGTGATGTTCTTCCTCGGTGACTCATAGTTTTCTTTGTAGAGATCTTTCACTTCTTTGTTTAAACATATTTCTAGGTATTTTATTTTCCTTGTAGCAATTATGAAAGGTATCAGGTCTTTGATAGGAACAGAGAGGAGCAAGACTGGTAAGAATGGATCATGGAGATAATTGGAGCTGAGAAAGAAAAGTCAAAAATGCAAATACTTCTCTTTAGGAAATTAGTTGTGAGGGAGGAATAATGTTGAGTCATCAAGGAAGGGGAGTTGGAAGATATTTTTAGATGAATACTACTAAGGCAGTATCATCAAGGAGTTACACAGTTTGATAATGCAAAAAATATATATATTAAAAAATGAGAAGAGGGCAAAAATTGAAGGAAAAGAACACAAAAAATGTTGCAAGAGAACTGTCATTGTTTAGGTGAAAGGTATGAGATCCTGATAATTGAAGGAGTTACTGACTAGAAGAGGAGGAAAAGCTATTATCCATTGAAGTAGAAGGAAGCCAAATTATGAGTAATGGATATATTTCTGAGCTTATTGTTTGATAGGTCCAGAGTTTTAGTTTTGCAAGATGAAAAGAGTTCTGGAGATAAGTGATGGTAATGGTTGCTGTTCTAAACTATACACTTAAAATGGCTATAATGGTAAAGTTTATGCATATGTGTATTTTACCACAATTTGAAAGTGTTATAGTTTGCTGGAAATAGCAAGTTTTAAAAGTTCTAGTCTCATGTATTTTATTTTTTCTGCACATCAGAAAGCAATCATTTGTTATGAATGAGGGCAGAAAGTATTGGTGGTTGAGCTGTGAGAGACAGAGAAGGAAGTATTCTTTTTCTGATTTTCACTGATTTGTTTTTCTGCTAATATATTTGTGATCATTTTCTCCGCAAAACCTGGCTATGAGTTCTTCTCCTGCACTAATGCATATTTTAGCCATAATCTCTTCATTTGTATGTGAGAAATAAATTAGGTGAAAAAAAGCGATATAACAATTATCTCTAGCACTGTACTTCAGCCTAGTAAGAACATTTGCACACTGTTTCAACAGCTTCTTCAGATCAAATTAACTAACTGTTAGCACGTGTTACCCTGTTACCAGGTGACCCTCAATCCCAGAGTCTAACAATTATCGAGAGCTAAAAATCTTTATTAGGAAACCTCTCCTACTAATTCCAAAAATCAAAAACTTTTATTAGGCCCCAGCTATAGAAAACAATCTGGTTTTATCATCACATTCAGGGTATGAACTGTGTCTTGGATTGTAATCTCAAAGCCACTGGGATGTATGGTTAACAAAAGACATGAACTATGCATTTAAAACTGCCAAAATAAAAGATGAGGATTTTGTGCTAAACCATTTAGGATTTAAACTCCCTAAATGGTGCACAGATAAATAACTTTCAATGAGACTGTTTTGCGTGCTTGTAAATCAATTCTACTTAAAATGTAGGCAGTTGCTTTTCCAATAGCTGTCAACCAGGTGATTTTTCTGCCCAGACTCAGGTGTCTAAGCGCCTAGCGGTCTGAATGTGTTTTCCACATGGTTCACCAATGCGCAGTTTGAACCCTCCTGAGTGTGACCAGTCAGGGTCAGGATTACGGATTGGGTTGGTATCACTCTGTTTCTTTTGCTCACAAAGTGCAGGGATCCTATTGTGAATGTCACTTGCAGAATGCTGGGAAAACTATGTCTTATCATTCCTTCATGCTATTTAT
Source organism: Arctocebus calabarensis (assembly GCA_963573935.1). Classification (NCBI taxonomy): domain Eukaryota; kingdom Metazoa; phylum Chordata; class Mammalia; order Primates; family Lorisidae; genus Arctocebus; species Arctocebus calabarensis. Next base: position 1,309 of record CAUYON010106375.1, on the reverse strand, counting down.
AATCATTTCTTCTCTTCTTCTGTATAGATATTAGGAAATATACTATGAAACGTAATGTATGTTCTTAAAAGAAAATTAAATGAAATGCCATGATTAACAGTCAGGCATAGGAGTGGTTGACCAAACCTAAATAAACATTAATTCAGGACCAATGCTCTCATCAACATCTAAATATGTATCACGTACATAATTTTCTAATATTTTTACATATGTGCTATATTTTAGTTAGCTGATATCTATTCCCAAATATACTTTGTTTTCTGAGATCTAAAACTGTAGGTAAATATATAGAATTTTGTTGGTAGTAGTTGCTATAAAGTACACTCACACGGAATTTACTTTCTTCTCAATTCCAAAATGAACGTGTTGTGAATTTGGTACTAGAAGTCCATGCCACGTGCATTGCAGAGTTTTCATTAACTTCACTGATACTAGCTATTTGACTGTTGGTATTTCCAAGAATTTGAATAGGCAGCTGATGACGACTTCTATTTACTTGCACGAATTCTATTTCCCCAGCAGGAGAATTTCACTTGGACTTTGGTAGCTGGCTTTCACATTTTGTTAGCAGACCTTTTTCTGTCCCCTCTGCAACTCATGGTGATGGGAGGCATTTTTCATCATCACTCTAAGTGTCATAAAAGAAATGGTCATTATCTGCTTGCCTAATTATTCCCTTGAAAATGCCAATTTCATACAAATAATCTCACTGTTCTGACCACCCCCTCCCCACTCACAGATTGGGGAATGGAAGGATAGCAAACCTTTTGCATTGGAACTTCTAGTAGCTCTCCAGACCAACCACCCAGTAATTCACTGAGCTAGGGATGGGTTTTAGGACAGGCTATGCCCATGGTAAGCTTATGAGCTCTTGAATTCTCTTCAAGCTTATGAACTCTTGAACTCATAATAGCTCAAGTGATGCTGACTCAAACACTGATGTGCAAACATCCTTCTGCCTCCTCAGCTAAATGTCTTCCCACCAGAGGGCACCCAGGCTGCCTCCCAACAGGCAATTATCTCTCTATGGAAACATCCTGAATGAAATTCCTCAGGCAAATTTAACGTGGTTACACAAACACAGAACATGGCTCTCAGTAGGAAAAAAAAACAGCAGCATACAACATTGCAGCTATGAAACCACTAAACATGTACAAAAAGGTGGTATTGGATGGGTAGAGGGAGGGCAATTAGTGGGAACACACCTATGGTGCATCTTAGCAGGGTACTGGCGAAACTTATTAAAGGTAGAGTATTAATGTCTTTATATAGTGATCAAGGAAATGCCATGAAGGATATCTGTAACAGT
>CAUYON010106368.1:0-13682 GCA_963573935.1 Arctocebus calabarensis | reverse complement strand
TTTTTTTTTTTTTTTTTGTAGAGACAGAGTCTCACTTTATCACCCTGGGTAGAGTGCCGTGGCGTCACACTGCTCACAGCCACCTCCAGCTCTTGGGCTTAAGCGATTCTCTTGCCTCAGCCTCCCTAGTAGCTGGGACTATAGGCGCCCGCCACAGCGCCTGGCTATTTTTTTGTTTTTGCAGTTCGGCCGAGGCCGGGCTTGAACCCGCCACCTTCGGTATATGGGGCCAGCGCCCTACTCGCTGAGCCACAGGAGCCGCCCGTGTTTCTAGTTTTCTTATCCCTAGCTGCCTGGCCCCATCCACCCCTCTTCTGGAGCTCCTGACATGGATTTACGCATGCTTTCTTGACTGACCACAGAGAACTCAAATTCAGCTGAACCTGCCTCCCAAATCTGCTCTTCCTCCTGTATTCCCAGTTAAAGGTTGCTTTACATGAAAGCACTTGTATCCTGAGCAAGAAAGTTACATTCTCCAACTCCTTCTCTCACCTCTACCTCCAGCTAATCACCAAATCCTACCCTCTCTCTCCTGCTTCAGTGTTACTGCCCTAAGCCAGGCTCTCAGGATTGCTTAGTTGGACGACTGGGATCCCCTGCCACTAGCCATCAGCCTCCTCACTAAAACTTATAACTGGACTGAGTGTGGTGGCTCACGCCTCTAATCCTAGCGCTCTGGGAAGTTGACACAGGTGGATGGCCTGAGTTCGACACAAGCCTGAGAAAGTGTGAGACCCCATCTCTATTAAAAATGAAAAACTGAGGCAAGAGGATTGCTTAGGCCCAAGAGTTTGAGGTTGCTGTGAGCTATGATGCCATTGCACTCTACCAAGGGCAACAAAGTGAGACTGCCTCAAAAACAAACAAGGGAGATGGGAGAAGGGAAGAAAAGAGAGGGAAGGAGGGAGGGGGGTAGGGTCTCGGTGTGTGACACACCTTTTGGGGGCAAGACACAATTATAGGAGGGAGTTTACCTAACAATTGCAATCAGTGTAACCTGGTATCTTGTACCCTCAATGAATCCCCAACAATAAAAACAAACAAAAAACTTATATAACTGATTATGTCACTCTGTTTTAAAATTCTTGGCTTATCAGAATAAGTCCAAATTCCTTACACAGGCACAGAGGACATCTGTTAACTGGTCTGGGCCTACCCTCTAACTTTTTTGGGGGGGGGAGACAGAGTCTCAAGCTGTCACCCTGGGTAGAGTACCATGGGTACCATAGCATCATAGCTCACAGCAACCTCCAACTCTTGGAGTCAACGGATCCTCTTGCCTCAGTTTTTCTATCTTTTAGTAGAGACGGGGTCTCACTCTTGTTCAGGCTGGTCACAAACCTGTGAGCTCAAGCAATCCACCTGCCTTAGCCTCCCAGAGTGCTAGGATTACAGGCATGAGCCACCTCACCAGCCCTTACCAACTTCATTCCTTTCACCAGCCAGCCCTATCCTGCCCACATATACACCTGGAGCCACTTAACATTTCCAGTGTTCTCATACACTGACCCCTCTCAACAACCTTTACCCCCTTCCCAGAATGCCCTTACACATCTTCACTTGCTTATATTTAAGCCTAGCAGGTGTGGCCAAGCCTTTTTTTTTCCTCTGCTGCACATTGGAAGAATAAGAGTTCTCTTGGGCCACATTAAATACACAAACACCAATGAAAAGCTAGCAAAATAAAGGTCTATGTATAGTTTTTGTGATATCTGATACCACAGAGAAGCCAAAAAAGTCCCACTGGCTGCAGGTTGGTCCCTTGCTTTAGGTTGCAGCTCTCAAATGACTTCTGAGTTGTGAAGATGCCCCCTCTGTGCTTCTATAGAGCTCTGCTCTATCTTCTTGTGATTATTTATATATATTTCCCCATAGTCATTTGGTAGACTCCTCAGAGGGTGGGATCAGACTTTGTTAATTTTTGTACCCTTACTACCTATAAGTGCCTGGCATGGTAGGTATTCAAGAAAGAAAGGAAAGCAAGAGATAAAATACCATCCCAGTGGGCACACAGGCACTGGCTTTCCATTCTGCCTGGGCTATCTGACATTTCCATAGGGAAGAATGGGGAGTAGCAGCAGCCTACCATCCTTGACATTCATTCGTATACTCTGCACAGACATTTAGTGAGTGCTGCCAAGATGCCTACCACTACATTAGAAAAGAAGGCTGCCAGGCCTTGCTCAAGAGGAGCTCCCATTCAAGGAGGAGAGATGGGCATGCGTGGGCACCCTCTGGCCTGGCTTCTCCGTCTCGGTGGGCTATCTGGTCTGCTCTAAGGGCCTCAGCTCTGCAGAGGCTGTGGCCTGACTCCATGCCTCTACCTTGCCTTATCTCCTGCTTGCTCAGCAGAGGTTCTAAAGGCAGTAGCCACCTACCTGTGGGGCAGGACAATCTATTCCTGCAGGACCCGAGGCATGGATGGAGAGGCTCATCTGGGGTCTGTTCTTGGTAGTAGAGAGTAGTCACCTTCATGAGCCCTGGGCAGGTCTTTCAGGAGTCCCCGCTCACCCCCAGCAGGTAGTAGTGGTGCCTGTGGGCATGGCCTCTAGGCACCTGGGGTGGTGACCAGGCACTGGACTTTATAAGCTTTCTTTCTTTTTTTTTTTTTTAGACAGATTCTCACTTTGTTGCCCTCGGTAGAATGCCGTGGCATCACAGCTCACAGCAATCTCTAACTCTTGGGCTTAAGTGATTCTCTTGCCTCAGCCTCCCAAGTAGCTGGGACTACGACAGGCGCCTGCCACAACGCCTGGCTGTTTTTTATTGTTGTAGTTGTCATTGTTGTTTAGCAGGCCCAGGATGGATTCAAACCCACCTGCCTTGGTGTACCTGGCCAGCACCCTACCCAATGAGCTACGGGCACTGCCAACACAGGAAAGTACTTTTTAAATTATTTATGTATTTATTTATTTATTTTTAGGCAGAGTCTCATTATATCACCCTCGGTAGAGTGCTGTGGCATCACAGCTCATAGCAACCTCAAACTCTTGGGCTTAAGCCATTCTCTTGCCTCGGCCTCCTAAGTAGCTGAAACTACAGGCGCCTGCCAAAACGCCTATTTTTTATTTCAGTAGTCATTGTTTTTTAGCTGGCCTGGGCTGGATTCAAACCCACCAGCCTTGGTATATATGGCTGGCGCCGTAACCTACAAGCTTTATTTCATCCTATCTTTCCCAGCAAACACTGCAAGTTAAGGTTGTCAACACCTCATTTCTCATTTGAGGAAACCAAGGTTAAGAATTTGCCCAAGCAGGTCTTGGGGTCTTGGTGGGCACGGTCGCTCACATCTGTAATCCTAGCACTCTGGGAGGCCAACATGGGCAGATCACCTGAGCTCACAACTCTGAGACCAGTCTGAGCAAGAGCGAGGCTTTGTGGTTGGCATCTGTAGTTCCAGCTACAGGGAGGCTGAGCCAAGAGGATCACTGAAGCCCAAGAGTCAGAGGTTGCTATGAGCTATGCCATCGCAGCACCTCTACCCAGGGCAACAAAGTAAGACTCTGTGTCAAAAAAAAAAAGAATTTGCCCAAGCTAGTCTCCTAACCAGTGACAGAATCAGCATTGGAATTCAGATCGTCCAACTCCAGAGCCAGGGCTTTATACACTGCTCCTTTACACCCTCTCCCTTCTGTTATCCACTACCCTGCAGTCCCCACACTGCACTGGGTGCAGAGAGCTCCCTGGGGCCTCCTGGAACCTCAGGGGCTCTTGGCACTTTGCCCAGCTCACCTTGAGGGCTGGCTTTAATAGCTTTGAAGAGAAGGTGAACTGTGCCTAAGAGAAATGCTTAAAGGGAGAAAATGCCCAAGGAACTAGAAATCCAAAATGGCACAATGGAGGGACCCTGGAGCACATCTCTTCATATTCCTCCTTATACAGAGGAGAAAACAGAGGCTCTGGGGAGAAGCAAGGTCCCTGCATATAGAACTTCTGAGCGTCTGCAGACTGCCCAGTGTCCTCGGAAGTCCTGCACTGGTGTTCAGACCCAATCATTGAAGATGGTCTGGGACTTAGCACAGCCCAATTCCTTGCTGTAGGATTCCAGGCAGGTCGAGTAGCCTTACTAAGCCTTGATGTCTTCATCTGCAGTTGGGGATGATAATCCTTAGCTCAGGGTTATGGGAGCTTTAGAGACTGCTGGCACAATGGCTGCACCTCCTAAAAACTGTGGCTATTATGATTACTTTTATTGTCTTCAAAGTCAAGGAATGTGAAGAAATAGTAAGTCTCTCAGGTATCACTTTGATTCTGTGGTTCTGCAGGAATCCATTCCTAGGACCAGAGAGGAAACAGTACCCATTGACATCCCTGATCACTGACGTCTGTCTCAGGGAGGGCCAGGCTCGATTCAGCGCTCTGTGAGATTAGAATCTGGAAGAAAGACCATAGACTGTAGCTGAGGTGGCAGTTCCTAGTCCATGGCTCTATGAGCATGGTCATTACCTGCCCTCTTCCCCCAGGGAAGTGCCCATTAAGGGAGGGTTGGTTGTGAAGTCTAGCACCTTCTTGAAAGGCTACACTCCTGTGGGGTTTTCCTGGTGGCTGGGGGAGGAGTCCTTCTCTTAGGGACTGCAGAGTGACAATTTGATGCACACGTGTAGCATCCTCACTATGGAGCCCTGGCGAGTGTGTGGTAAGATTTATAGAAATCCGTCCCCCATGCCTGGGTATGAGTTTGGACCTTCTCACCAGGAGTGGATGTGATGTCTTCAGATCCCACATCCTTTTTGCTTGGCTCTTTTAAGACCAAGGACAGCTAGATATACATAGTCCAGTCTGGGATGAGAACAGGCTTTCACATGGCTGACTTTGACCTGCTGAGAGCTTTTGTGAAAGTGGGGACACCAGGAGGGCAGTTCTCTGACATTTTCTTGGTTAAGCTGAGGTGCCTGTGAAACCTGATTCCTGAGGAGCAAGGTCTTCCCTGGCACCGCACCGATGACATGACCACTGGATCTGCCCCATGATTCCCTTGGAGACCAGGCAGTGGCTTGACAGTTCTTTTCTCCATCTATGCAAATGGACCATGGCCCCTAACTAGTACAGCTTGATTAAACTCCCCAGGCAAGAGGAAACTAGGAAAGTAAGGTTGACCTGCAGCCTCTCCACACCCTCACCCCTATTGTTTGTGACTCCAACTCCCTGTCACTCTTGTAGACCCTTTGTGATACCTTTTTTAGTGCATTCTTTTCTTTTAAGGGTCACATTTCTGGTTGGGCCATTTTTGGACTTGTTTAAATGTCCTCTTGATTAGTTTTCTCAGTGAGGGTGTTATAGTTGCACTGATGTCCTGGGTTTTCTGCAGCAAAAAGTCAACTAGGGTTTCTTTATCTCGCTTCAACAGAAATGTATCAAGCATCTACTACATGTGTGAGAGAAATGGAAAAATATCACTTCATTTTGGGGCAGCGCCTATGGCTCAAAGGAATAGGGCACTGGCCCCATATGCTGGACGTGGCTGGTTCAAACCCAGCTCTGGCCAAAAACTGCAAAAAAAAAAAAAAAAAAAAAATCACTTCATTTCACTTCTGTGCCTCAGGGTGATGCTAATGGGGTGGTTGGGGGAGGGCAGGATGATGTGACCTCAGTTTGCCTGATTCCCTACATGCTTCATTTAGAGAAGCCAGGTGTCCAGCAGGACTAAGAGAAAGCAAACTCCTTGTCACCTCTTCCTCCTGCATTCAAGGACCTCCTAAGTCCAGACTGACAGGACTTGGCCAACCTCAACTCCTGCCAAATCCTTTACAGCATCCTGGACACCCTGCAATGCCTGGCAGCTCTCTCTCTTGAAGACTTCAGTACTTCCATCCTCTGTACCTTTCCATGGGCTATTCATGCAGTCCCCACCCTCCCCTCCCTTCTCCCTTCCCTGCCTCTTAAGGACTGAGCCAACGGATTTATCCACCTTCTCTGAGACCACCTTGCATAAATTATTTCTTCCTCTCTGATTCTTACTTTGTTGTAATTTCACCTAAAACTAATCTGGCCTATCTTGCTTTCTGCCTGGAATGGGAGTAGTTCACACCTGATCCTCAGTGCCTCCAGGACGGGCAGAATCTCCAGGATGTTTGTGTTTTGCATTTTGTCAAAAAGCGTCAGATGAAGATAAGGTTTCTAGACTGGGCTCTGCCCACTAATTAGCCTTGTGTTCTCAAGAGAATCGTCCAGCCTCCCTGGCCTCTCTTCCTTCTGATGAAATAATGGTGATGATACCTCAGGGTTGTCCAGGGTACAAATGAGGCAGAGCAGGGAGAAGCCTCAAGAAATCTGGGAACCCCAGGCCAGTGGAAGACGTAGAGAGGTAGTACTCCCTTTCTCCTTACAGCGAGTGTGCGGCAGCACCGTTTCCTCTTCGCTCTCCCGGAATGTCAAGTGCACCAGCTTCCAATCCCTCCGTGGGGCGTGCTCTGGAGCAGCTCGGAATCCTAGGCTGCGGAGGATTCCAGCGTAAACTCAGGAGTCTCCTCGCAGTCCAGCCGCTGCTTCCCAAGGACTCGCCGAACACACCTTGAACCCGGCGCTAGAGCGCAGCCCGGAACTGCAGCTCCGCGGGCTCAGGTCGGGGGTCGCGAGTCTCTAGTTGGTGACTCAGGGCCGCTCAGTCTGGGGGTGGGGGTGGTAGGCGGGACAGCAGCCAGAGGCAGCCACTGGGCGTTCGGTCACCAAGCGGTGGGAACCGAGGCTGGCTCTGGCCAGTCGCCATTCCGCCGCGGGCGTCCGTCTCGCCGCGTTGCCGGAGCAGGAGGTAAGGCCCGCGCCGCTTCCTATCCGGCGCGCCCTTCTGCCGATGCGCCGCGGCGGCTGGAGAGCGGGATCAGCTTTGCGCGAGAATGAATGGGCGTCCGGGGCACGCGCGCGCTCTGGGCTGAAGGGCATTAGGACCGTGAGGATCGCCCGGCGCTCCTGTCTTTCCTATCACCCCCCCCCACCCCCAGCCCAACCTCTCTCCTTTTTCTGCTCTGCAGGACTGAGCAGCCAGGCGCGAGCGAAAACAAACAGCTGGGGCTGCGAGTGCCCCCGCGGCCCCAAGAGTACGCTGGCCCCGGCCCCCATCCAGGGCGTCCGTCCGCCTACAATGAGGAAGATCCGCGCCAATGCCATTGCCATCCTGACCGTAGCCTGGATCCTGGGCACTTTTTACTACTTATGGCAGGACAACCGAGCTCACGCAGCATCCTCCGGCGGCCGTGGCGCGCAGAAGGTCGGCGGGAGGCCGGAGCAGCTCCGTGAGGACCGCACCATCCCGCTAATTGTGAGTACGCCCCGCGCACCGAGCGGCTGGCAGGAGAGCGGCGGCGCGCGTCCTGCCCCGGAACGGCGACCGAGGGCGCGGGGCCCGGCAGGGGGCCGAGTGCCGGCAGCGCGGGCCGGCTTTGTATATGCTGGAGCATTCTTGCCTGTTGTTATGGCAACCTCTGCGGGGCTGCTGGGGCCAGGGCGCACTGACTGTGGGAGGGTGACAGCGGGTGGGGGCTGGGATAAAGTGCTGCAAGTTTGGTGGGCCCGGCGTGCGCGCGCGACTACGAACGTGGCGACTCTCCCGGCACTGCGCCGCGGGGGCCGGGGGCTGGGGGACTGCTGGTGCTTTGCCCTCCCCGGAAGGCTGGACCTAGCGCACAGCTAGCCGGCGGTGCGAGCCACTAGCAGTTGAGCGCGTGGGTGGCGGTGCGCACCCCTTCTCTAGCCTCCTGGGGGCAAACGCCAGGGGGTGAGAGCGTAGATAGGGAAGGCTTTCTATGCGCTGCTCCTGGCTTCGCGTCGTCTTTTGAGCTTGGGTAAACTTGAACCAGCTTCTTCCTCATGGACACCCCGCAACCCCAGAGCTCTCTGGGTACTCGCTCTCTACCGGCAGCATTAGGGTCCACTACTGGTAGGCAGGTAGTGACCACGCTCCGGCTTGGCCATTCCCTCGCAGGAGGTCAGCCCCGCGACATCTAAGCAAGCGGGAAAACAAAGGCGGCGTGCAATGATGGGGCCCTTGGCACTTCGGGGACCCAGGCGGGGGCGTGCGGAGCCCCAGACGTCCTGCAGGGGGCGATCCTGTCGCCACCTTCCCTCGGCCGGGTGTGTGTGTGTGTGAAAGCTTGGTATGGCCACGCAGGGGCTGGCACCTGTTGAGGGTTAGGGTTAGGTTAGGGTTAGAGATAGGGAGGCTCTGGGAGCTGCCGAGAGAGCTCTCCGCTGGGCACGTTCTTCGGACGGGGGCAGGTGGTGGACGAGAGCCTTGGGCGCCCCTTGGGAGGGCCTGCTGCATGGGGGCGGCCTGGACAGACAAGGACCCGGAGCCAGAGAGCAAAGAGTGGGGCGAGGGTGGGGTGGGGATGATTCTGACGTGAAAAGATATGAGCCTGGAGGAGGACAGGGGAGGAGCCGCCAGGAGGTGCAGGTTATGATGCCTGAAGCTTGTGTAGAATCCAAGATACTTGTCCTGAATCCCAGGAATATGGGAGGGTCACGGAGGAATGTCCTTTTTTATTCCCATCCTACCCCAGTTTCCGTGCAGAGGGACCATTATTTCCGGGGCTTGGCTGAGGACACCTGGGGGGTGGGGGGGGGGTGGATGAGGTTGTGGGATTTGTCCTAGATCTCAGTCTGGATGAACTCTCTGGGGGCAAACCTGATTGGGTAGCTTGTTCCCTTCTGGGCTGTGGGACCTGTTCCTAGGATACTGTTTCCAAAGCACTTGTGGCTGCTTGGACAGAAAGACTGATGAGGAAAGGCTTCCTGTGCTGAGGGTCGGGAGTGGAGAGCAGGGTGGACTGACAGGTGGGAGCTGGAACTAGACAAACCAGCAGAGGCCCCCAGGACCCAGGGAGCTTCCACCCTAGGAACAGCAAGAACACACCAAGAACTCTCACTTTTTAGGAGGACCAACACTGGTCTCAGGAAAGGCTAGTAGCTGCAGGGACAGGCTCTGTCCCTCTTTCTGGTGAGGTGATGGAAGGCAGTGTGAGCTGGAAAAGGAGGAAAGGAAAAAAGACAGGGAAACTGCTGCTCAGAGCCTCTGCTTCAGAACCGTGAACCCTGACCTGGCCCGCCCTGTAGTGAGAATTGGGGGTTGTGGGCAGTGCTAGTGAACATCCTCTGGCCCCTCCCTATTCCCACAGGGTTTGACTTGCTGCAGATGAGAAGATGAAGCTAAGTTTAAAGTGTGAAGGAGGATCAGGGAAATATCTGGGAGCCTGGAGGTAAAGGTGCAGGAAGAAAGGGAGGAGGGGAGTCCTGGGGAGCCACTTAGGGGCACAACCAGTTCTCTCTCTGTTCTTAAATGTGAGTGCTGGATGTCTGTTCCTCCTACATTGGCCCCTAGTCACACGCTGACTTTGACACTCACCGCCTTGCAATGTTGTCCCGTCTTTGAGTTATTCCACTTCTGTGTGATTCTGGGACTATGCTAGAAGCTCCTTGCATCCCCCACAGTGTTACACAGCAAGACTTCTTAAAGGAATAAAATAGGATTTTTGCCCATTTCTGGGAGCAGTCAATGAATGGCCCAAGGTTCATATTCCCTTATTGCCAGCTCCAACCTGAGTAAGAAGGTCAGGGAATGCATATTCAAGCTTCTGCAGGAGTTGAACCCTTTGTCAGCTTAAAAGGGGCAGGTGCAGCCAAAGATTTGCTTTCTGCCTGAATTTTGTGGTACCTAATCATTCTTCACTATTCTGAAACATTTCTCTACTTAGTTGAGCCAGGACGCTGCATGTGGATTCTTAGAGTCTAAGAGAATGATGTGGCCTGCCTTGCTGTCAGAGTCTAAGCAAATTCAGACAAGCGTCATCATCACTGCCCTGGGGAATGAGAGAGCTGAGCTGGGAAAGGGAGGGTCTGCAGCCTAGAACAGGCTCTTTTACAATGTCTGGGCTATTTGAAGCCAGCCAAATTGCTTCTGGACCTTGGAGACGCCTGTTTGGCATTATGGGGTGTCGGCATGGCAACGGTAAGGCCAGATTTCTCAGGGAGGTCCTGATTTTTAATATTCTGTTCTGCTGTCAGCCTATGTGTCTCAAATGTTAATGTGAAAAATTTGGTCATGGAATCCATAAAACTAAAGGGAGAGACTGATGCTATTCCTATCTGGCCGCTTATGACGCAGCAAGGTTTTTGATTTTTCCGTGCTGTACTTTATGGGCACAGCAATGGATTTGTTGGTAGCCCCTTGAATCTACATTGATGCATGCTGGCACAGAATAGCAGCCAAAGCGGGAGGTGGAGCAGAGACAGTTACCCCTGAGTTTTCTGGCCTTGCAGTTGGGGAGAGCATTTGCCAAGGTTGGGTTTAGGGTTTGGAATTTAGTTTTCCATACTCCAGTTCTCTGACAGGCGTGGGTGGGAGACTAAGATGTTACATGGAATTTGATTTTACATTTTAGGCAAGACTTCTCCTAAATTGGAGTTTCTTTTTTTTTGAGATGGAGTCTGACTGTGTTGCCCAGGCTAGCGTGAAGGGATGTCATCATAACTCACAGCAACCTCAAACTCCTGGGCCCAAGTGTTCCTCCTACCTTAGCCTCTTGAGTAGCTGGAACTACAGGTGCCCACCACCACGCTTGCCTAATTTTTTCTATTTTTAGTAGAGATAGGGTCTAGCTGTTGCTCAGGCCAGTAAACTGGAGGTTCTTATCCTAAAATTGGGATATTGCTGAGTGACCATGGACAAAATACTTACCATGTCTGGACCTTGGTTATTTTGTGTGTAGAATTTTGGGTTAAATGATTTGCACCTTGGTTATTTTATAGAATTTTGGGTTAAATGATTTGCAAGGTTTATTGATTCTTAGATAAGCAGAGGACAGCTTCATTTCCAGAAATAAATAAATAGCTTTAAGGGAGTTCTCCTGAAAGGTGTTCTGAGGTTTATGTTGCAGAGGAATGTGGCCTTGCCAGAGAAGTTGCCACAGTAACCCTTCAGGCCTTGTAGGTAGCAGAAAGGGACACAGATGATAGCTTTTCTAACATTGTTCTCTGAGAGCAAAAGCTTTGATAAAATCTGAATGAGTGTATATTTTATTTATAATGTTTGCATTTTGGAGCTGTGGGAATTTGATTTGCCTAAATGACAGAAAATGATTTTGTGTTTAATCCATCTACGTGCCACACCTGAGAAAGAGAGTGGGGAGGGAGAAGCACAAACACCCTCAGTTCCCTTTGCCAAAAAGTTCAGATTTAAAGGGCCTCATTTCCTGTCGATGAGGCCTGTTCATGGGCCATTTTGAGACCTGTTTGTGAGACATGGGGACAGCCCAGGGGCTCCCAATTTGGCGGGGCCCCTAGTAGCCCAAGAGTCACCTTTCTGGAAGGCCGGAGGCCCAGGGGCACAGGATTAGTTTTAGAGAGCTGCTCTTCTCCTGGCAGGTCCTTATTGCTGTGCTGAAATAGCACTCCCCCCACCAGCTGCTCCAAGGGCTTTGGGAGTGTGGCTTCCTTCTCTGATGGCTGTGTTTGTCAGCTCTGTGAGCAGAGGAAGCTCTCAGATCTGGAAATGCCATTTAACATAGATGCAGAGAAGGGCCCTGGTAGACAAGGCCAGACCAAGTTGCCCAAGGGATCATCTTGCTGTAATGGAAGAAACTGCCTGAAGATAGAGGGGAGCCTATGACTGAGCTGTTCATTACGGTTACAAGATTGAAGATTTATACCCCGTCTGCTTCTTGAGAAGACCTTAAGCGCCTTCCCCTGAACAGTGTGGCAAGGATACACAGAGGCTAAACAGACTTAAGACTCTTCTGGAAAGGAGCAGGAGAGCTAAGTTTTCACGTACTGAGTCAAATGATGTGCCCTTGGGCACTAAATTCAGTTCATTTAATCAGACAGTGCACTTGCCTGGCACAGTCACAGACTTTGTGGATAGCACACTCAGAAAATATTTTAGAGTGCCTTAGTCTCTGCTCTGAATGCTGTGGTCTTTGATCTGTACCTGTCCAGTCTCCACCATTGCTGTATACTTTATTGTAGTTAGGCTGGCTCTGTTCATTGAACATTGGGATGCTGTGTAACAGTTCTGCATCAGAACTGTAACAGTTCTCTGACCTAATGAGATAGGATTCCATTATTAGGTCCAGCTAACATTCGAGTAAACTGAGTCTTACCCACATTCTGATAATGAGTAAATGCATTTGAAACTAAATATTTCTGACTTTAAAGCCCATGCTCATCTTCCTTCCCCTGGAGCATCTTCCAGGCCAGATCCAAGTCTGATTTGTCCATGTGTCTTTCCTGGGGCTCCTGGATCAGCACTTTGCTTTGTATTCACTCCATAAACATCTGTTGCAAAAACCAAAAATGCAAAAAGCCATTCAAAGCAAAATGTTAGCAGAGGGAAGTAGGATTATGAGTAATCCTCCCTTCCATCTTTTAGATTTTTCCCTATATTTTTATAATAAGTGCTATTAACATTATAGTGACACAACCAAAAAGGATAATTATTTTTATTTATTTATTTATTTTTGAGACAGAGTCTCACTATGTCACCCTTAGTAGAGTACTGTGGTGTCACAGCTTGTGGCAACCTCAAACTCTTGGGTTTAAGTGATTCTTTTGTCTCTGCTTCCCAAGTAGCTAGAACTATGGGCACCTGCCAAAATGCCAGGCTTTTTTTTTGTTGTAGTTGTCATTGTTGTTTAGCAGGCCCCGGCTGGGTTCGAACCTGCCAGCTCTGGTATATGTGGCTGGTTCCCTAACCTGTGAGCTATGGGCATCAAGCCAGGATAATTATTTTTTTTTTTAGAGACAGAGTCTCACTTTATCACCCTCAGTAGAGTGCTGTGGAGTCACAGCTCACAGCAACCTCCAACTCCTGGGCTTAGGCGATTCTCTTGCCTCAGCCTCCCGAGTAGCTGGGACTACAGACTTTTTTTCTGTTTTGCAGTTTGGCCAGGGCTGGATTTGAACCCGCCACCCTCCGTATATGGGGCTGGTGCCCTACACGCTGAGCCACAGGTGCCGCCCAGGATAATTATTTTTTATTATTAATTTGTTTTCTTTAAGACAGAACCTCAAGCTGTCGCCCTGGATAGAGAGCTGTGGCATCACAGCTCATAGCAACCTCCAATTTCTGGGCTCAAGTGATTCTCCTGCATCCACCTCCCAAGTAGCTGGGAGTACAGCCATCCACCACAACGCCTGGCTATTTTTTGGTTGCAGCTGTCATTGTTGTTTGGCAGGCCCGGGCTGGATTTGAACCCGCTTAGCCACTTGAGCCACAGGCGCTGAGCCGATAATTATTTTTTAAATATTTGATGCCTGATTAAAAATCTTGATTCCAGGTGGCACCTGTGGCTCAGTGAGTAGGGCGCCAGCCCCATATACCAAGTGGCAGGTTTAAACCCACCCCAGCCAAACTGCAACAAAAAAATAGCCAGGCATTATGGTGGGCCCCTATAGTACCAGCTACTTGGGAGGCTGAAGCAAGAGCATCGCCTAAGCCCAAGAGTTGGAGGTTGCTGTGAGCCATGGCACTCTGCCAAGGGTGACAAAGTGAGACTCTGTCTCTACAAAAAAAAAAAAAAAGTCTTGATTCCACCATTAAGGTGTAAACTTTTTTTTTTTTTTTTTGAGACAGAGCCTCAAGCTGCCACCCTGGATAGAGTGCTGTGGCATCACAGCTCACAGCAACCTCCAATTCCTGGGCTTAAGCGAGTCTCCTGCCTCTGCCTCCCAAGTAGCTGGGACTACAGGCGCCC
>CAUYON010106366.1:0-68751 GCA_963573935.1 Arctocebus calabarensis | reverse complement strand
GTTGGAGATTTTAATACTCCTTTAGCAGTGTTGGATAGATCCTCCAAAAAGAAGCTAAGTAAAGAAATTTTAGATTTAAACTTAACCATTCAACAACTGGATTTAACAGACATCTACAGAACATTTCATCCTAATAAAATTTAATACACATTCTTCTCATCAGCCCATGGAACATACTCCAAAATCGATCACATCTTAGGTCACAAGTCTAATCTCAGCAAATTTAAATCAAAATTATTCCTTGCATCTTCTCTGACCATCATGAAATAAAAGTTGAACTCAGTAACAGGAATCTGCATACTCATACAAAAACATGGAAGCTAAATAACCTTATGCTGAAAGATAGCTGGGTCATAGATGAGATTAAGAAGGAAATTACCAAATTTTGGGAACAAAATGACAATGAAGACACGAATTATCAGAACCTCTGGGATACTGCAAAGGCAGTCCTAAGAGGGAAATTTATAGCACTGCAAACCTTCAAGAAAATGGAAAGAGAGGAAGTTAACAACTTAATGGGACATCTTAAACAACTAGAGAAGGAAGAACATTCCAACCCCAAATCCAGCAGAAGAAAAGAAATAACCAAAATTAGAGCAGAATTAAGTGAAAATGAAAAAAAAAGAATTATACAACAGATCAATAAATCAAAAGTTGGTTTTTTGTAAAGGTCAATAAAATAGATAAACCTTTGGCTAACATAATCAGGAAAAAATGGTAAAACCTCTAATTTCATCAATCAAAAATGGTAAAGACGAAATAACAACAGACCCCTCAGAAATTCAAAAAATCCTTAATGAACATTGCAAGAAACTTTACTCTCAGAAATATGAAGGAAAGTGACCAATACTTGCAAGTACGCCACCTACCAAGACTTAGCCAGAATGTAGTGGAAATGTTGAGCAGGCCTATATCAAGTTCTGAAATAGCATCAACTGTACAAAATCTCCCTAACAAGAAAAGCCCGGGACCAGATAGCTTCACGTCAGAATTCTACCACACCTTTAAAGAACTAGTACGTATATTACTAAACCTCTTCCAAAATATAGAAAAAGAAGGAATACTACCCAACACATTCTATGAAGCAACTATTACCTTGATCCCTAAACCAGGGAGAGACCCAACAAGAAAAGAAAACTATAGACCAATATCACTAATGAATATTGGTGCAAGATCAAAAACAAGGAAAGAATATTCTCTCCCACCACTCCTATTCAAGACAGTGCTAGACTTTATAGACAGTGCAATAAAGAAAAGGAAATAGAAGGCATACAGATAAGAAAGGAAGAAATAAGACTGTCTATTTGCAGATGTCATAATGGTGTATACAGAGATACTCAGGGACTCCAGAACAGAACTCCTAGAACTAATGAGTGATTTTAGTGATGTCATAGGTTATAAAATAAATATGTAATAATCAATTGTATTTCTATATAGTATCAAGGAACACATGGACACCAAAATTAAAAGTATATTACTTGTTGTTTCTCCAAAATGACATAGTGTACTTAATTATCTAACAACATGTATAGGACTTGTATGCTGAAAACTGAAAAACACTGATGAAAGAAATTAAATAAATGGAGATTTATTGTATTCATGCATTGGAAGATGATGTCAGTTCTCCCCAAGTTTAAACCAATGTCTCTAAAAACTTCAGCAAGATTATTTCAAAATTCAGAGAAAAAGTCAAAGTAATTAGAATGAATAAATTTTAAAAAAGAATGAAAAGAATCTGTCTATTCAGTTTTAAGACTTATGTAGCTACAGTAATCAAGACTGTGTGATATTGGCAGAGGTCAATGGAACAGAATAGAGAACTATATTAACAGATTAAGGGAGGTAATGTTATATCAGAATGCATGTCATTCTACAAAATTCTCAGCTAACAAAGAATTCAAGGGAATTTGCTTAATCCCAAAAGTATATCTCCATAAAACCTATAAGAATCCTTCATAATAGACATATTTCTAAATCAGGAACAATGCTGGCTGCAGTGGCTCACATCTATAATCCTAGCACTCTGGGAGGCTGAGGCGGGAGAGGATCCCTTGAGCTAAGGAGGTTGAGACCAGCCTGAGCAAGAATGAAATGCTGTGTCTACTAAAAAAAGAACTAAAAAGAGAGAGAGAAAAACCCAGAAAAATTATACTCCATTAGATCTCCCTATTCTCCAAATCTTTTCCACTTTGTGCCAAGGACATGTCCTGATTTTGTTTTGCAAATCTGGGTTTACTTTCTTTATGCTCAAAAGTCAAGTATCTCAGGAACTTGTGCCCCTTAGTGAGAGTTTTAGAGTAACAAAAGATGATTACAAAGAAGAAAAGAAAAAAAAATGATACTCAGTACTGAAAATCATCACTTCCTAAAGTCTGCAGTCTGTGCTGGTTCACAAGAGGTGTCCTCCAGGCCTTGGCCAAACCATCCCTCTTCTCAGTCTCAGCTCCCCCTGCTTCCAGCTACAGAGGGAAGGCCTGTCCTGCCTATATCCCTCTCCCTGTTTCTCTCAGATAGATGCATTCTGTATGACAGTTCAGGCTTTGGTCCCAAGCCCTCCTACAGTCTCTTATGCTGAACTGAGGTGGACAATGTAATACAACTCCTCTAAAAGAGTGGCATTGGGTGCTGCTTTCTCTCCCTCTCCTCTTCTTCCCTTAGGTCACTACAACAGTGTCACTACCACACATCATTTGGTCATGGCTCTATCTTCCAGATGAATTAAGCTAAATACTTAAAACTTCATTCTCTAACATTCCCTCCCTGCCCCCCTTTTAAAATAACATTCTTGGAGCTCTCATCTGGGAATGAGTTTTGGCATTCACCTGTAATTATTTTTAGGCTACTGATACCAGCATGAGATAAAAATATGCCTTCTGATTCTTTACACTACTGACCTCTATGCATATTCCAAGAATTACCTGCAGGGAATCAGAAGCAAACCCTCTAGAGGCAGATATATTTATTCATAAACATCATTTTAAATTGCACTAAGGACATGATCTTGCTTAAGTTAAACCAAACTAGCATTACTAAGCAGAACGCTTGCTGGCAATGTCTGCACTCAAGTTACGAGTGATTTCATTTTCTTAAGAGAAATAGATGAGCTCTTGTTTCATGTTAGAGTAACTAAAGGTTCTATGCTCTTTCTAAAACAAGATCATTTTTAAATACTTAAATCTCTAGAAGTCCTTTTAAACACTTGAAATGATACAATTATGTACATGGCATGAGCAATGTTGAATGGTCTAAAACAAATTAAAATCTTCCTCCTCAGCCTTACTCTTCAAAAGCCATTTAAATTTCTGATTTTATGTCACTGTAAATAATAAACTTGTAAATGTGCTCATCTATTCTCATTTAGACATAACGATGTTATGAAAAGCAAGAAAATTACTGGGCTTCTGCCTCCTTCCACCTTCCTTCCTCCTGTCCCCCTCCTGACTCATATTATCCTTTTCACTTTGTCAAAGTTTTATTCTGTCCTTTAAGATTACTTCTATACTTTTTTGACGGATTAATTCTAAAAGACAGAAACCCAATCCATTTATAAGACTATGATTATTTAGCTTTCCTTTATGGGTAGAATCTCAAGCGGTGTGATTGAACCCTTAGTGGAAGGAAGTACGTAGTTTTATCATCTGTGTTACTTGAAGGGATCTGAGGTTATATGAGCTTTTTCTTCATAATTTTTTTTTGCCATTTGGGGGTGACCTTGGTGCCACTATCTCCCCTATTTCATTCTCTTTTGGGGGGATTTTCTTCTGAAGCACATACTTCATTTTTAACACACCAGACTACAGGGTTGCAAACTTTCTGAATCCCTGCAAATCAGAACACCTATGGCTGCTGTGAGAATGCCCATCAGATCTCCCCTGCAGGGAATGTAATTGACCCACATCTCCGCTGCTGCCTCTGAAATCCATCAGCATGTTCATGCTGAGGCTTCTCCTGGGCCACCCCCATCTAGTGACTGGGCAGGGAGGCAGAGACTTCCCTTGGACCTGAGGACTCTCTGCAAGCTTTCTGAACTCTTATAAAATTGCAGCACAGTCTAATAGTCCTGTGCACCCACCTTCCCTCTCTCCTTTACATGGAGCCAGATCTTCATCACCATCTGACAGCTCACCCAGCCTCTCTTGGTCCATGGCTCTTAGGGGAAATGCCCTAATAAGGGTCTTGCCACACAAGACCCAGTCTTGGAATGTTTCCTGCAAAACCCAGACTTGTACAGGGTCTTGGTGTTTCCTAACATTTGATTTGATATTTTACTCCCAGAATTCCATACTCAGCCAGCCATTCAATTGGGTCTTCGAGGACATTGCTCCACTGTCATAGAGCCTTCAGAATTGCTCACAAGATCTTATTTCTTTGTAGAAAAAAAGAATTGTATCACTGGAAGCTTTAGAAATTCTCTATCTTTAAGGTACAGAAATGTTCCTAGTTTATACCGAGGTATGCATTGTTTTAGAAATTCTGCCTAATGTTTGATGGGCTCTTGCAAAGACTTATCTTCATAGCTATTACCTTATTTCCTTTGTTCTGGTTTCACTCAGTTTCTCTATCCTGTTCTTCTGAGACTTTTATTAAAACTCCTACCTCAGTTTTAAACTCTCGGGAACTATGTGTTTTGGAGAAAGAGTTGTGTTTTTTTGTTTGTTTGTGGTAGTTGGTAGAAATATGAGCGGCCTGAAGTGGGTTGCAGACCAGAGTAGGATTTCCCTGGGCATGAAGCCCTGAGAGCCGCAGGAAAGCAGATACCAGGCAGGGGTGTGCGGCTTTGGGTTCTCACCAGGTGAGGCCGTGTGCTCAGAAAGGTTTTTAAAGGCCTTTGTGACCATGGATACTTTCTTTTAGGAAAAATTATCTTTATTCTCTAAATTTACAATGACACTATATAACTGTGTAATGAGAAAACATCACTGTATTTGAAGGCCACCATGGCAACCTCTTTCTAGGACCCTGGGAGCTCAAGCTTTGGAGCAGTGCAGGCTGCCTGCAATGGCAAAAGAGACGTGCCTACCAGGAGGGGTGCTCAGGGGAAGGTGGCAGTTCTTCACTGGTTATCAGGATGCCAGGGGCAAAGCTAGTAGTATATATAGCCCCGGGTATTCTAGCACTAAATTTGCATGGCATTAGGGACTGTGCTTAGCTCTCCGGGGCCCAACACTCTCCTTACTCCTATCTTCTCAGATTCTACTCTGCAGAGTGAAAAGGAACACTGGACTGGGAGCTGTGAAACCTAAGCTCTAACCTGGAATGTAACCTTGCTTTCTTTCAAGGCCCTTAGACTTTTGTCTGCCCTGGTGGTGGACCTGACCGTTCTCTCTTCTGTGACATGCAGGCTTTCCCAGGGCTCCCTTCCTCCTGTCCCCACTCCTTCCTCCAGTGCACTAACAGCTTCCCGGCTAAGCATCCCAGGTCCTTCCCTGTCCCTAATTCTGACCTGCACAGGCTGCATGTTCCTCTGAGCTATCCTTTCCCCACACTATAACCCTTCTCAGAATGTTGGAATTATGTTGTCACAGAACCATGATTTTTAGACAGATCCTTGCTATACATGGTCTGACCAAAAACCAGACATTTGAAATCTAAAGAACTTGGGAAAGCACAGGGGCATTGCCTAAAGGATGAGGTCCAGACCCTTGAGTCTGGCCATGGATTTATTTTATTATCCTCAACCTCAACAACTCATCCTTTCTAGCACTTACGGTTTACCAAACTCACCAGGCTCATTCCTGCCTCAAGCTTTAGCTTGAGTCATTTTCTTCCTGCAACTGGTAGCCACCCACATCCCCACTCTCACCCTCACCCCCACATAAATCCAGTTTTAAGCCCCTGTTAATCATATAGCACCGTGGGGTGAAAAAAAGGTAAATATGACCACTAGTTAACCAGCTATGAGTCTTGTGGTGGGTGACAGACACAAGGCACTGTAATGGCAGGTGCAACAATAGGGGGACAAAACCAATACAAACAGGAAGCAGTGATGAATTCTGATTGGTAGAGGAACTGGGCTGGGAGATGGTCTAGAAAACATTAGTGGCGATGATGTTTAGCTAGGCATGTGGAAGGCCTCATGGTAAAATCCAGGTATAAGGATAAACTTTGGCGAGTAGTCAAGGATTTGCATGGTAGCTTGGGGGAGTATTCTGTTCTCCGTATGTAACAGAGTATTTATGTCCAGCAGATGATGAGGTTGGGATGGAGGATGGGGGAGCTCGAATACAGTTGAGACTTAGCTGAAAACCTTGCAAAAAGTGGTCTCTGAAGTATTTTGAGCAGGGCAACACCATGACCACCAGATCTGAGTTTGATAAAGATGCTGCTAGTGAAGAGGATAAGT
This sequence comes from Arctocebus calabarensis, assembly GCA_963573935.1. Lineage (NCBI taxonomy): Eukaryota > Metazoa > Chordata > Mammalia > Primates > Lorisidae > Arctocebus > Arctocebus calabarensis. The sequence goes on along the minus strand of CAUYON010106366.1, from coordinate 62,408 downwards.
TTAGAGTGAAGAGGATAAGAGACTGTCCACATGAGGGATGAACCAGTCTTTTTGCTTCCAAGGCTGAGAAATAATTGAGAGTAGCTTGAGTAGTTGATGACCCATCCAGGATTTTGGCAACAAGGAGATCAGGATAGTGAGTGTTGGGCCCCGGAGAGCTAAGCACAGTCCAGATCTCGCTATCCTGATCTCCTTGTTGCCAAAATCCTGGATGGGTCATCAACTACTCAAATGTGGGACTTTGCCTAGAGAAGAAAACTAGGAGAACCCCTCCCCTGCTCCATGTCATCTTGAAGGACAGTGAGTTCTGTCCCTCTTTCTAATGAAGAGGTCACTTGTGAGATGAGTGCTAACAGCATGGGGTTGGGGATGGGGAAAGTGAAGGAAATACTGTAGGATGTGGTGAAGAAAACTACCCAGCAAAGGCTGAGAGGAGGACCCAGCTGTCTCTAGGCCACTTAGGGCCAGAAGACACAAATGGGTGCAGAAGCATGTCCCTGGCTCTGGGGGTCAGTACACAGTCTGCATGACAGCTGAGCAGGTGGTCACCTCCAAGACCATTGGTCCATCTGATTTTCTTCTATTCTGACAACTTTGCCTCAACCTCCTTGGGTGGTTTTCCCATCCTTTGGACCTCTAAATGTCAAAGTGTCCCCAGGGCTCCATCCTTACTACTCTTTCTTCATTTATACCCACTCCTCAGGTGATCTCACCCAGCATCATGGCTTTAAGCATCACTGGTGACAAAATGACCTCAGGTTTATATTGTATGCCAGACTGCCTACTTAATATCTTGCTTGAACATCTAAGAGACATCTCAAACAAATACAGAAAATATCTTTCATTTCTTCTTCACCCTGTGCCAACCTAGTTCTTCTCATGACTTGTCTTATAAGATGGCAACACTCCTTGGCTCAGTCGCCATGGGTCTATCTCATCATTCCCTGTGACTTATGATTGATCTACTCTGCCTATAGCCCACTGCCTGCACCTGAGCACTCTCGCCACTTCAGTGACTGCCACCTCCCATAGGAGCCACCATGCTCCTCCCCAGATTCCTGTAACAGCTGTAACTGGTCCCCCGCTCAAATATTCCCTCTCCAAAGGCTTCCTGCTGCACTTAGAGTAGAACTCAACACTGCTCTCAAGGGTCCTGAGCTGCCTCTGGCTTCTATTAATATTTCCTACCACACTACCTCTCCATTAGTCCATACAGCCACACCACCTTGTTCCTTTTTGAACACACCAGTCATGTTTCCCTGGACCTCTCTTCCTGGAATGTTCTTATCCAGGATTTTAGCTCAAAATTTCACTTCATTCAGGTCAAAGAGGCTTTCCCTGACTACTGTTATTATCTCACTGTATTTTTTCACAGTTCTTATTACTACATGACATTCCATGGTGTGTTTATGATGTGTTTACTATTTATATGAAGCTTGCCTCTGATACACAAACCCCAGAAGGAATTTAGCTCCTTACTGAAGTATCCTCAGTGCGTAGAGGAGCCCATGGCAGGTACTTAATGAGTATTTAAGGAATGCGTAGAAGCATCGATCTTGGCATCAAGATCAAAGATCAAGGACAGGAGCAACATGAGGGAGCTGGTGAGAACATGGCTGGCCTAGCTGGCTGTGGATTCCAAGGAAAATATGGATATAAGAAGGTCAGGAGGCTAAGTAAGCTGGGAGATGGCTGGTGGGCTTGTCAAGGGATCAGTGAATGGACACAATGGGAGACAGGAGCTCAAAGTCAGGCAGGGATGCTGGAGTTAGATGTTCTGGAAAAAGAACTGTGAGTCAATCAAGTAATTGTGCATTTTCTTAGAGGAGTGTAAATTTTCCTTATCTATCTTCTGTATCCAGTATCAAGTTTGGCACAAGGCAGACACTCAAGAATTCATTGGTGAATGGAGAGATTCAATTATCCAGACTCTGTGGGTACATAATTTTATTCTGGTTCCCTGGGTCAAATGCTATAATACAAATATTCTTACACCTTGTTTGTGTCTTACCTCCAATGTTTCCCCTCCACTCATTGCCACATGGGCACCATCCTTCCTTACATAGGATTTTGGGTTGATACCGATTGAGACATCTGAATTAAAGGTAGAAAATTTACCTGATGTTCTCAGAAATTGGTGGCAGAATTAAGACTCAGCCACTAAGTTGGTACCAAAAAAGGTTCAACTAGATGTTTCCCAAATTCTCCCGTTTCTGACACTAAGATTTCACCCATAGTATTCTAACAGTTTGTGCAAGACTTCCCCTTTCTAAACTTTCCTTTCCAATTTCTTCTATTTCTTTTTTCTTTTCTTTTCTTTTTTTTTTTTTTTTTTTGCAGTGTTTGCTTGGGACTGAGTTTGAATCCACCACCTCCGGCATATGGGGCCAGTGCCCTACTCCTTTGAGCCACAGGCGCTGCCCCCAATTTCTTCTTTTTCTTTGCAACTACCAAATAACTTCTTCCATCATTTCCACAGTTTTGCATAGATATAGATTAATTTTCTAAGCATCTCCTCATAAGAAACTCTCTGCTGAGTTGTGGACTTCATGAACCCAGCACAGGCTCTGGTACATAGTAGGCATGCAATAAAAGCTTTCTGAGTAGAACTGAACAACATGCGACACAGGCAGTGATGCAAGAGAGCTGAAAAGCCAGGTCTCCTGCTTTGTAGACCTGAGCTGGAGAACGTTCAGGTCCTGCCTCCATAGAAGCCTTTCCACTCATCCCTTGTTCTATGTTTTTTCCCCCAGAAGAGGGGTGGAGAAGACAGGCCTGGCTTCTCAGAAATACAGGGAGGAGTCTTTAGCCAACAGGAGAATAGACATAATCCCTGAGATTTATGCTTACAATAGAAACGTTGCAAAGTGCATGACTAGAAATAGACACAAGACAGAACAAGCAAAACAAAACAAAGCAAAGCCACAAAATGCACCTCACTCTGCTTGCACTGCTGGCAGAATTGAATGAAAACCTATTCAGCCAAATTTCAACGATTTCAATTCCATATTACATGAAAAAAAAAAAAGCAGAAAGTCATATCTAAATGACCTGAAAATGTGGGCACTTTGTACTTTTCTTCACAGAGCTTTGATTTTATTCTCCTTGTCCTTATCTCTTTCTCCCTTCTGCCACTCTTCCCTTTCTCCCATCCTCCTCCCACAACTGGGTTCCTGACTAAACACAGTATGCAGCAAGTACATGATGTTTAATGAATTTCCTGGTTCTAAAATCTTCTAAGAATGGTGCTAGGAGTCCAGACCAGAGGATCCTGCCTCATCTGCCCTTTTCTCAAGACAAGTACCAGCCTAGGAGGCATGCCTCTCCAGCTGTTCTTTTTCTACCCAGTCTTGGACTGCACCATCCTTCACAACTTAATTTGGCGGAATTGAGCTCAAAACTGCTTATGGAAATGTAGCTCTCCTGATCCTAGATTTGAAAAGAGAAGTGAATAGAAGTTAGGGTACAAAAATAAGTAGAATAGGAAGTAGGGATAATTTTCTATAGTAGGAATATTTTGCCAGCCTTTGGGCCATAGAGCAGAGACCTTATGTCTTTATAGAACATCAGGTGTATAAGGGAGCCAATTGGAGACAACTTCTGGTGGCAAGGGAAGGCATGGAAGATGAGGTCCTGGAGCAGGAACTTTGGAACAGCCAGTGCCCCAGACCATGGCACCAGTAGCTTAGATATTAAAAGACATCTGACGATGGTGGCCCTTTTAGCATAGATAACAGTGACCCTGATAACTCATGCGGCTTTAGCAGCTCATCAAGCAAGGGAGTGGAGGGTATGAAGTTCATGAGTGAACTACAAAAGGGCATAGCAGTCCAGAGAGCTAAAATACAGTGAAAACAACATGGCAGATCTTATAGTCACCAAGATCACTGGGGTTATCAACTGGCATTGGCAAGTCCCCAAATTACTGAAGAATATGAGGGGACTTGAGGTCATTTGAAATAGACAATAAAATGTCAAAAGGAATGCCATGTTTGTATAGTATGGCTGTCCTATGTTCATACCAACACAGGACCAACAGAGCACCAGTAGCTCAGCTGTGCTATTTGATGAGGGCCACAAGAGGCTGACAGGTGAGCATAGGTTGCGGTCTGCAGGGCTCTGTTCCCATGTAGAAACTGTGTTCATGTCATGGCAGTGGGACCACCATGGGCTCATTCCCTAGAGACTGGGCAGAGGGGCTGGCATCGTCCCTGTCTCCCAGGACCACGATGTGCAGAAGCCGATTCTGTAAGAAGATTTCCAAGGACTCCCACTAGATGGCAGTGTTGGTTAGCACATGAGTCAGCAAAGGTTTCTCAGCGACCCTCTGAGTGGAAAGGGAGATGTCATCTCACAGATGAGAAACTGGGGGTGGGTGAGTGGGATCAGGGAGGCAGGGGACTTGGTCCAACATCACCCATGAGTAGAGCTGTCCCATTCTCCCTTGCCTCAGACTTGTAGTGAGCTCAGATTTCTCTTTCAGTATTTTTAACTTGGAACCTCTCCTTTATCTACCACCCCTGAAACAGGAAGTGGCAGACAGAGACAGTGGTTTTGCTCCATTAGAGGTCGGGGGTCTTGAGTGGTAGACACTGTGGGTCCCCATCACTTCCAGATGAAGTTCAAATGCCATAGAATGGCTTGTGGCTTATTTCTAATGCTGCAGAATTTCCTTTTACTACAATGTGTTATGTTACTCCAAGCTCCTTAAATTCTACCCGTGTGCTTTTAGGTTCTGAAAACCTAAGCCTTCAACAGGCATTACTTTTGGGGGAAGCATTCCATGACCACTTAGGGAGATTTGATCACTGTTAGTTTGGTGCCATTCCTTTACCTAGTCTATGCTGTGAAGGACATTGGTTGGAGGTGGTGTGATGGCCAGGCTCCCCCAGACACGCACGCATTGTCCCCTAACAATCCCCTACAAATTCAGTCATGACTCCTGCTTGTGACAGAAATCCACTTAAATCTACGCTAAACAAAAAGGAAATGTTATTGGCATCTGGAAGGGCATAGGTACAGCTGGGGAAGATCAGAAGAACAGGATTATATGATCTCTCTGGAACGTTTTCACAGATTTCTCTGTTGCTTAGAGTAATTGAAGTCTCTCATAAGAAAGAATGAATGACTTTCTCCCTGTGGTAGGGGAACAGAGAGGGTCCCGGCTGCTTTATGACCTCTCACCAACTTTATTATTGGGAATTTTAGAAAAGGCTCTTTCCAATGAGGATTTGGTTTAAAAACAATAAGGATATTGTGCTAGAAAGATGAGCATGTGATTAAAACAGGGGCAATCATTACTGTTGCTCTGATTGATCTGTCTTGGGTCATGTGCCTGCCCTTTAAACTGACAATTGCCCACTCAAATTGCAAGATTGGAGTGAGGAAATTGAATTTTTCAAAAGGAAAGTGATCTGACCAAAAGGAAGAGATAATTGGGAGAGAGAAAGGGTGCTGGAGCAAATTAATGTCCACTCCCCTGCTCCCTAGGTACCCAAAGGAAGCATTTGTAAAAAATAAAAGCGATTTTTGAAAAAGATTTCAAAATATTAAGGGGATGCAAGTGTTTTAGATTATATGGATGTTTTGTAATGCTTGAGACCCAGCTATAGTTGCGCCCATCACTCAAATAGGGTTCCTAGTACCCATTAGGAAGACTTTATCCCCTCCCCACTCTAACCTGGTTGATTCCCACTGAGTTTTACTTCCCTCTGCATGTGTGTGCTCATTGGTTAGTTTTAATTTAACAGTGTCTATGTGTAGAAAAATTAAACTCAAAGTGCTTCTTTATTACTAGATCAGCCAGTGTCTTGGTCTGTTTTGTGATGCTGAAGCAGAATATCACAGATTAGGCAAGTCCAAGGTCAAAGGGCTGGCATCTGGTGAAGGCCTTCTTGCTGTGTCATCTAATGGAAGGCATCACATGGTACCAGGACAAGAGAGGAAGAGGGGGCTGAACTCACCCTTTCATCGGAAACTCATTTCTGTCATGATTTGCCCACTCCAGCAATAATGACATTAGTCCATTGGGGAGGGCAGACCCCTGGGGACCTAATCACCTCTCATTTGGCCCCACCTTCCAACATTTGCATTGGGATTAAGTTTCTAACACATGAACTTTGGGTGACAATTCAAACCACAGCCATCAGTGACATGTAACCTCCAACATAGAGCTCTGAATTAAGCACGTGGCTTGGGTTTGAGGATAAGGGCAAAGCTTGCTACCTATCCCCTAAACTCAAAAGTCGTAGATCAGTAGCCAACATATTTAAGAACAGAGTTTCAAACTATGAGGAGGAAGAAATTTGGTAAAGTCACCCACATAAAAGAGATAATTAAACTGGATTTCTCTCTTATTCCAAATGACAGAATCAGTACCCTGAGTCAGGAACCCCTAAAGGCTCAGTCCTGCATCAACCTGTAAATCAAACCCAGTCAAGACCTCAGCAATCTTGTTTAGATAGCAGGTCCTCCCAGGGTGATGGGTAAAAGTCAGGAAGGAGTGGGTTGATTGATGGAAATATTTCCTCCTCAACACTTCCCTACTTTGTGTTGTTAGACCAGTGAGCTCAAGTTAGTGTCCTCACTCAAGTTCATGGTCAACCAGGAATGAGATGACCCTCTTCTGTGGGGGAGACCAGTCATCATTAAGGAGAACAGAAGTATAAGGCAGCTCTTAACACCACTGATTTTTATAAGTTCCTGGGCCCAGAGAAATGGGCAGTTCTTCTGTGAGCTCTAGAAACTTCTAAAATGGATAAGACACTTTGCCCAATGTCATGGGGTCACCAAATATTGACCCCTGATTTTCTGAAATTATTCCTAGTCTTGTAAACCTGGCTCACTAGAACAGTAAGCCCCTAAGCAGCACACATACAATGCTCACAATATAAAAAACATTCTAAATGGAAATCACATGAATCCACTCTCTTCATTAAATTCCCTCAGAGATAATTAAGTACCAGTAACAAACTCTCCCCCCTCAACCCTTTTTCTTTGTTGCCCTGGAGAAAAAATATCCTTTCCCTTAGGAAAATTAAAGTCCCAGAGAAATTAAAGGCCAGAATTAACCATAATTTTCTTACTGCACTCAGGCCAGGTAGAAACAGTCTGCTATCACCACCCTAACTCCCAGCACCATCTTTATGAGGTCATTTTCTGCCCTTCTCTCTGGTCAGAAGGCTGGTGCCTGGGAATGGCATCACTAAATCCCCCTTGTTAGTTGGCTTCTCATCGAGTTTAGTCAACAAGACATGCTGATAGGAGATTGGCAGGTGGGAAGAGAAGATGGATTATTTCTTTCTGATTCCTTCCTGCTTTCAGCCACATTTCTAACACTGGTCTGTATTTGAACTACTATAGATTTTGTTCAGCAGCCCCTTCACAGTTCTAGCTCTCACAGGCTAAGGAAATTCTATTTCCTCTCCTCCTTTCATCTGAGAGGATTACCAGGCTCCTGCTAATGGCTAGCATTCTAGTTGGTTCCACATAATTCTGCCTGCACTTCAAAAAGTCCTTCCTTGGAGTCTTCCTCCTTTGAACAATGTGAGTTGCAGCCTCTTTCCTGTTGTGACCCTGACTTCACATTCACCAAGTACCTGGCACCAGACAGCCTGACAGAGTGGGCCTTCTCCAATGGTCGTGCTCTGGGATGTCTTCCACTGGAGTGGGTAGAATCATTTCAGCACCTGAACTGCTGAATTAATTCCAGATTTGAGTCTCATTTGTTCCCCCTTTCTGAAGGCTAAACAGGACCTGCAGATGTCATAGAACCAGCCTTAGATATGCCCAATCTAGTGGCCACAATAGCATTTCTCAAGTAAGAGTGATGATTCCAGAACAAAGTACCCATTACTGTCTCCAGATCTACATTGCTGTTGCCAGCTGTAGACACTAACACAGAAGAAGTGCTTTCTGGGGGAACTAGATAGACAAGGAAGCAAAGGAAAAGCAAGTCAGGGTTTAAGTTTCACTGAGATCCAGCTGTGCTTGTGCTTCAATAATTCTGTTCACCCATATTCAGCCACCTTCCCCACTTCAGGCATTTTATTGGGCTATCTAGCTGACCGTGTTTTATGGGTGGAAATGACTGGAAATTCTGTGTCTACTTGGGACTGAGCATTTAATTCCTGGGAGGGGACTCTCCATAGTGCACTTTCTATCTGGCATGATGACCTGCCAAGTTCAAAATGGTGGCTGCTCCACCTGCCCAGGGCCCTGAGTGATTACAATGAGCAAGTCAATCCATCATGGACATCAGCTGTAAGAGAGAGAAACCTCTGAGCCACCAAAATTTGGGGACTATATGTTACTACCATATCATTTAACCTATCTTGAATGGTTTAAAACAGTTTTTGACATTGAAGTACAATGGACACATGGACCATTGACCTTTACTACTCCCTCCTAAACTTTACAGAAGCCCAGCTTGAACAACTAAACTGCCTATGATTGTTTGAAATATATATTTGGTCTTCAATCCAGGTTCCTGACATACATATATACCTATGACTCCTAAAATAATTGTAATATGCAGTAACAAGAGTGTCTTATATGCTAACAAAATGACTAGTAGCTGGAGTTCCCTATGTGGCTTCAGGATGGTGCTGGTCACTTGAAAAACAAAGCCATGATTAGAGGGTTGGGACTTCCAACCCCACCCCTCAACCTCCTGGGAGGGGAGAGGGCAGAAGCGATGACCCTAGCCAGTGATGTAATCAAGTGTGCCTGTGTAATGAAGCCTCCATTAAAACTCTAGAAGACTGAGATCCTGGAGCTTCTTGATGGCTGAACACATAGTGGTGCCTAGAGGATGGTGTGCCCACATGGGAGAGGGCACTGAAGCTCTGTGCCCCTTCCCTCATGCCTTGCCCTATGCCTCTCTTCCATCTGACTGTTCATCTGTATGTATTCTTTGTAATAACCTTTATACATGTGTGTGTATAGATATATATTTTAGGAGACAGAGTCTCACTTTGTCACCCTTGGTAGAGTGCCTTGGTGTCATAGCTCACAGAAACCTCAAACTGTTGGGCTCAAGAGATCCTCTTGCCTCAGCCTCCTAAGTAGCTGGGACTACAAAAGCCCACCAGAACTCCCTTCTAGTTTTAGAGATAGGGTCTTGCTCTTGCTCAGGCTGGTCTTGAACTCCTGAGCTCAGGTGTTCCACCTATGTTGGCCTCCCAGTAATAACCTATATAATAAATGGCTAAATGTGTTTCAGAGTTCTGTGTGTCATTGTAGAAAATTAATTAAACTCAAGGAAAGAATCATTGGAATCCCCAGTAGACAGCCAGTTGGTCAGAAGCATAAGTAGCAACCTACTACTTGCAACCAACTTTTGAACTGGGGTACAGTCTGGAAGAATTGAGAGAATTAGTCCCTCAACCTGGGGGATCTGGCACAATCTCCAGGTAGATAGGATCTGATTGAATTACAAAACAACTAATAGTGCCTGCTGGAGAATCAATTGGTTGTGTGTGGGGAGAAATAGTAGGTGAAGCATAAAGGAAAAAGACCTTTTGTTTTTTCCGTATTTCAGACTGCCTCTAGCACATGCTTCCTAAACCCAATGAAATACATCAGGACCTGTGCTCAACATTCAGTGATGTTGTCTTGCTTTAGCCTTTGGATTCCCCAGGTCATTGTTGATTTTACTACACCAAAGGCAGCCCCAAAATCTCTTTACTGCTTTTCCTACAGCATTACAACTAGGTTTCCTAAAGACATAATAACTCCTGACCATCACTTGAAAATCAGTTTTTGAGATGAGGGAGAAGGAGTTGTGCTTACAAAAAGGCATTATATTCACCAAACATTAAAGGGCTTGAATTGCAGTTGCTCTGTCCCACGTGACAGCCCTTCCTCTTCATTTGGAATGAGGTTGACCTGCAAGGACTCATGGTAGGAGCAGTGGCTCCCACAGGCTAACGTCGCCAAGTATCCTGACTCTAGGACAAGACAATTCTAAAAAGATCCAAATTCAATTTAAGATCCTGGACCAGCTATACAGAGACCTCAACTTTGAACTTGACTCTCAAATTCTGCAAATGTACCCACTTGATCTGCCATAATTATAGTTTAATAGTATTTCCCTGGACCCCAGAATGTCAGTCATCTCTCCACCTCACAGTGTTCCTTAGAACAAGGAACAAGAACCAAATGAAAAGTAATTACTGCTTAAGTGGGCTAGGACCTCCTCCTTCTGGTCTACTTTTTGCAAAAGCTGGTAAGAGGTATAAGAGGGTATGGCAGCCAGCCTCTAAGATGATCCCCAACGATCCTCTCCTACTGGTGTTCATAGTCTTGTGTAGTTCCCTCCTCTATACCAGGATTGGTCTGTGTGACCAACAGCACACAGAAGCAATGGCATGCCACTTAGGATATTAAGTTGTAAAGATACTACAGCTTCTGTTTGGGGCTCTGTCTTCCTCTTGGATCACTTGCTCTGGGGGAAGCTGGCTGCTATGTGTTTGGGTCATGCAGGGCACCCTGTGATGAAGCCCATGTGATGAGACACTGAAGCCTTCCTTCCAACAGCTCATGGGAACCAAGACCCGCCAACAACCCTGTGAGTGAGCTTGGAGCAGACACTCTCGCCCTGGAAGCCTGATGCCCCAGGCAACAGCTTGACTGCAGCCTCTGAGTCAGGACCACCACACTAAGCCACTCCAGAAGTCCTGAACTTTAACAACTGAGGCAATAAATAGCTTGCTATTTTAAACTGATACATAATTATACATATTTATATGGTCCATAGTGATGTTCATTCTAATCTGCTAAATTTTGGAGTATTTTGTTGCATAAGAAATAGATCAAATGCAGTGGCTCCCTGGATCCTGGGGCCTGCTTCTGATTGCCTACATTGTATTGGAATTTAAAGCAACACTTAGCCTCTTAGTTATGCATTTTGGGGGTTAAGAAACATGGCCCTGGGCACTCAGTATACATAGACCCCTTTTTGACTCTATCATTTAGGGAAAGGGAATCAAAAGGGAACGTGCATACAAACAGATCTGTAATTGGAGAAGGCAGTTTGAGAATTTTATTTTTACTCTAACATATCTATATTAATGCTCCTCTTAATTATAAGTATAGTGTTGGTTGCCTGAGCTGGGCCTTGCTCATTCATTGTAGGGACAGGGCCTTGCTCATTGTACAGACAGCGCCACGCTCCCTTTCTCCCTAGTGTACCTATCTGTATGCATAGACACAGAATGAGAATTTTTGCCTTGTAATTTTGGGGGTGCAATTTTGGTTGGAGAGGAAAGTTCAGGAAGCAAGTGAAGACAAAGGTCATGAGAAGTCTGAGTCCTGTCTCACTCCAACAGACAGAGAGGTTAGACTTGCTCTTCAGGACAGACTCTGATACACAGAGTAAGGTTCTGGGCCCAAGGAGAACTACTTTAGAGTTTGGGAGGAAGCTTTTCTTCATCTTCCTGCCAGAACCCAGGAATCTGGGTGTCTGTAGGATGTAAGTCCCAGGATGCTGGCCCTAGGTGCATGCCCCAGGAGGTGGCATGTCCCCCCTCACCTCTGTCCCTCAGAGACAGCGAAGGTTGGATTAATTCACCAGAAGCAGAACAGCTGAGACCCACCCTGAGTTATGTCCCCCCTTTTGAAGTACCTGGAGTTGTTTCTGTTCTACTGACTAGACCCCTGTTGACACAGAGCCTATCACATCAGGTGAAGAACTGTACAACGTTTAAATATTACTAGGAATGCATAGAAGCCATAGTTCTGGGCCTTTGGCCACCCTTCCTGAGTCTCCATCCTCGTCTGCTCCAGGTTGAATGTGTGTGTGTGATGGATCAGGGCTCTTATCACTTGGCAGAGTAGAGGAGTCAGAAACAGGAGATGCTTTCAGAAAAGAGTCCCTTCAGGCAGAACGGTGCACTTTCCGAAATGCATCTCACTGCCTGGTAGGGATTACTTCAAGCAAGTGTCTCAGTGAAGGTTGCCTTTGTGCTTGGCCAAACTCGTGCTATGGAAAGAATACAGCCTGTTACCTTGAATATTTAACTTTTTTTACTGGAGGTTTAAAGTATTAAGAAAATGAGAATGTGAAACACACGAAGCAAACAATTCTTAGCTTCAGGAAAAATCAAACTAAGCATATGTTGGTTTTAGTGCAGTTGAATCACCTTTATAATTTGGCAAACAACCCCCGTAGGAAGCCTATAATTTTCCTTCTAAAATGTGGTTTTATTCCTCATACTTTCTCCTTCATGCTATTTTTTTTTTAAATACAAAACTGAAAGCTCTATTACCAATACCAAAATGCATTTATGGCTCCTTGGTATATTTGATTAGATCAAACTGGTTTTGTTGGATTTCTCGCATTATAGCGAACCAAGCTGGCATTGGCTTCATGGAGGAGTTCGTCACATCTCTCCCTAAGAATGGGGTCGTCTTCATTTGAAGGCCAGGTGTGATGCACACATGTGAAGGGAAATAACTGAGGTTGTTTCACTTTAACAATTTTCTGTGAAGCAAACGAAACAATAGCACTCTATTGCATGAGTTTTTCTCAAAAAAATAAAATGAATCCATAAACTGGAGTTACTTTTTTACTTCCACACGAGGGGAAATTTATATAGCTATGGTAATATACAGACATACAAGTCAAAATTCTTCAGCCTTTACCATGTGCGCAGATGCAAAGTTTTGTGTTTGCTTTATTCATTTTTAAAAGCCTATGGTATATGGACTTTTAATTGTTTTGGTTTACATAGATGTACATTTCTTCCAAAAATTCTTGCCTTCGTTGTTATAAAGGTCAGGACAATGAAATGTTGAAACTTTCCCAGAAATTAAAAGAGTCCAGAATAAGGTCATATATTAAAAAAAAAAAAATCTCCAAATCATGCAGTGGGGATGCCTGGGATGTGTGGATAACACACATGATTCCCTGTCAGACAATTGACTTGCTAAACACTGGACATGGGCACTGAGCATTTAAGAATGTTTACTGAATTGAAGAAAAAGAATCTACATTTAATAGGCTGTTTGGCCACCGTGTTTTGACATTTTACGATTTAGCTTCCTGTAAATTAAAAGTTGTAGTTAAGACTTCTGAGGCCAGGAGGAGAGAAGGGTCTGTTTTTAAAAATGAGAAATCCCAGCTTCTCAAAGTCAACCATTTAACAGTTTCTTCCCTGCTCATTGTAGATCACAGGTTCTCAAACTTGGTGCACATTGATATTTCCTAGGGAGTCTTAACACATCCTCATGTCCTGATCTCACTCCTGTATTCTGGCTTAATTGGTGTTAACATGGCCTGTGCTTTGGAAGTTTCAGAAGCTGCCCAGGTGATTCTAATGTGTACCAAAGTTTGAGCACTGGGAATAAGTCTTGTATTAGAATCACCTGGTTTGCTTCTTAAAGGTGCCTCTTATCCTGATGTCAGGCCCAGAGATTCACATTCCATGGGTGTAGAATGGAGCCCCCAGGCCTACCTCTTTAACAAGTTCTTTTAGCTCTTGGGGCAGGGGTTCTCAGAGCCCAGTTTGAGAAGCAAATCCTCAGTGCTCATTTAAGGCTGTTATTCTCCCACCTGCACCATAAGGAACAACTACTCTAGATTAGAATCTAGCCTTGGAAAGTTGGGAAAGGGTAAGGAGCATAAGGGCACAAGAGGCCCTTCCTTGAAAACATTGTAGACTGAAGTCTGCCTAAGAGAAATTAAGAAATTACTGTAAAGGTAATAGGCTAAGGATGGTGAGAGGATCCTTCCAAACACATGAAATTCCCTGTGAAAAGAGACTCAGATGTGAGCAGTTTAGATAGGATTGCAGGGGACCAGGCCATAGGCCAGAGTGACTAAGGCTCAGGCTGCCTGTTCCTTCCTCATGACCCTGGGTCCTCACATGTGGATCTCACTGAAGTGGACAGTAACTGTGGCGAACCTCTGGCCCAGTGTCCCCGGTTGGACTCATCAGGTCAGGGTGCTCAGCAGGCTGGACTCTCCTGCTTGTCTGCTCCAATATAACCACACATAGCCCTCCTCTATTATCTAGGACATTCATTCCATGCAGACCTCTGGATAACGGTAGAGAGGACCAAAGGTGTGGGGTTGGTTATAACAGACACTGTTGGTGCCCAGGCTCCTCAGCCTACCCAGTTCAGAACACACTGGCCTGACCACCATTTGTCAGCACCTGCTCCTCTGCCTCTGGCTCTGTCCTCATGCATAGTGACATATACTCGAGTAGCCCTCAACCAATGACTGATGGGAGTTGGTATTAGCTCCCTTACCTCCTGGGTGGCGTGACTAAGGCATGTTTCCTACAATGGCTCCCAGAATTCCTCCATGAGATTAAGCTCCAGTTGCAAGTACGGCGCCCTATGTTGGCTACTTCTCTTTCTTTTTTCCCTTCTCCACTCCCAACCAATGTTTCCTGGGATCGCATCCAAAATAAACTACGTGTACTTGAATGTCAGCTTGAGTTTCTTCACAAACAGATGCCAAGACAAAGACAATAAGATTGCTGGTTTCTTGTAACTAATCCCCTTGTTTATAGCACAGTTACTTCTGCATATTTATATGTGATGCCCTCGGATAGAAATAAGCATTATCTTTGGTTACAGTGCTCAGATATCTGAACTAAACATCTTTAATTGTCAATAATACTCAAAGTGGTTCTTGAACTTTAGACTTTATATAAAAAGAGAAGAGAATGGTTCTACAAATTGCAAACAATTTAATTTGTGATATGCACAGTCACTCAATCATTATGGGAACAAGGAGGCGTGAGCAAATTGAAAGTGGCTGGTAGGCTATTAAGCTTAGTTTACAATCGTTATTTCAAGATGCAGACACATGACATAAACTGGGTATTGTTAATCCTTTGTGCTAGGAAATTGATGTCTCCCTTAAAGGACCTCTCTTCTCCCTCCCCTGTCACCTGCTCAACCTTCTCTGGGCCTTGCTGTCCCATAGCCCTTTCGGGTCTGTGTTAGGTCCTCTCCGTTGTGGTACAGAAAACAGACACAATGTTAGCTCTCCGTGTCCAAGTGATCACACACACTAATATTTGTTCCACACTTTCATCTGCTGTTTTTATAGTTCTTGTTATCCATAATTTGCCATCACAGACCTCTGATGTAGAGCACAGCAATTTATTTCCCTTCAATACACTTTGCAGAGTGAGTGACAGCCATCAGTAACATGACTCTCCTTTTTGGGTAAAAAGCCACCTTCTTGGCTACCTTCTAAAAGTCCTTCCTCCCAGCCTCATGGACATTAGTGAACACTTGGCTGGCTGCACAGTGAACCTCTGACGGGTTCAGTGAGAAGTCTGTGTGGCTCTGGTATCACATGGCCCATGTGGATACCACACAGCAAACACTGGGGTCTTCAGGGATATCGTTCATTTTCAATATTTTCTCATCCCAGAACCAATTGAAAGGTAAATACCAGGGAAATCCCAGTGGAGAGCAGGCTAGAAGCCTTGTTACTGGTGGAGGAGGACTGAAGAATGTGGCTTGGGTCTAAACCACAATCAGACTCCCAAAGATTCTCACCTCCCCCAACCCTGCAAGTCTAGCATTACAGCTGTAGAGGAGTATTCGGCCTATAGAGAATAGCTGGGTGGAATCTAGGCTCTGGCTCAGCCTACCAATGCACCCATGGGTGAGGCCTGTCATAGGGTGTGGATTTGGGATGTGAAGAAAAGAGTGAGGCAAAGCCACGCCGCACAAGAGCACTGACCCAGCGACCCTGCCTAGTATCCAGGCGCCGCCATGTGAATGTCAGACTGACCTATTGCATTAGCTCTTTCTTTTCTAGGGAGGAGCTAGGCTACTGAAGTGTGGTCCTTTATTCTGTGGACTATCATCTCCTTGATCCCAAGTCCATCAGTTGTACGAAATTGCTACATCTCTTTCATTATCCTGGGGGAGGGGAAGGGGTAGGAAGACTGCTCTGGTCTCTCTTATAAGGACACTAATCCCACCATGAGGGCTCTCCACCAAGAGCTCATCCAAACCTAATTACCTCCACATACCATCACGTGGGTCAGGGCTTAATCAGAAATGTTTGGAGGGGCACAAACCTTTAGTCCTTAACAAGCCTCCTGTGCAAGTATTCATTTGTGCCCCCCTACCCCCTGCCATTCTTCTTTGTGCCTTCTCTGACCTTCTCAGACAGCATCACCCAGGTTCCATGTCATCTGTTTCTGGGGTTAGGCCAGTGGGAAGCATGGGCAGGAAATCAGGGGTTAGAAGGCCATGGCAGTTAGGGTGTCCTCTCCCTGCCTGCTCAGCATGGTGTTGGCAGTGGTCATTCCTCTGCAGCCATAGCTTGTTAGGTGGTCACTCTCATGGCTCCAAGACCCACTGCTCCACGGCCTCTAGGCTGGGGGTGATGAAGGCGCCCTATTGCTTCTCCCTAGGTGCTATACTATCCCTTTGTAGCTGCCTGGATCTGCCCACAGCCCTCCATCAAACCTCCTTCGATCATGCCCGGTGGGGTGTATTTCTTGTGGGAACTTGGATCCACCCTGAAGCTCACAGAAGCTCAGAGCCATTTTTCTGAAATGCAAATCTGATATGTTCCTCTGACTGCCTTCAGGCTGAAACCCAAATCCTGCAAGGCCTGGCAGGACCTGTTTATGCTCATGTTTCTTCTTCTCCGTCTCCTCCCCTTTGTTTTTCAGTCCAGCCAGACTGAAAAGTAGAGCTGTTCAAAATCTCCTTCATGTGGGTTCACAGACTGTCTTCTACCTGAAATAGAACCTCTTTCTCCTGTATTTTCTACCCTCTATGCAATCTTTTACCTGCATGGACCCTACTTGCACCTTAGGTCTCAGCTGGGAGGTCACCTCTTCTTCCATCAGCAGTCTGGATTAGTCACACACACACCCCCCCCCAGTGTCCATAGCACCCAATATGTGCCCATAGGTCTCAACAAACAGATTTCCCTGCCTTTGCAAGGTCCTGTGCATCTCAGCCTCTCCCCAGTCCCTAGAACAATGCCTGGCAAAGGAATAGGAAAGGAGGAGGAGGATGGTCAACAGGTCGGTAATTACTACATGTTTATTGTCCCACTTCATGCAGAGTTTACTCCTGCTGAGCCTTCAACTGTGGTGTATAACTAAAAACCTCATAGAAAAAGGAATATGATACATGACTCTTAGGCTGACTAGGATCTTGGGTCCATGGGTCACCCTACTCTTGGGACTTAATGCCAGTAAATGGTGCACATCCACACGTTCTCAACTTCTGGGCAATGGTGAATCCCTCCATATATATACTTTTGGAAAGTTATTGACAATAGGACCAGTTCTACCATTATTGTGTAAAATCTCAGGTGTATAAAGCTGTATTATGGACCAGCTGAATAAACTGATCATGAATAAACTGTCACTTTAGCTATTTCTAATTAGTGCTTATACAATACTCCTACACCCATACAAGTCTCCAAAATCAAGATTTGAACAATTACCCATGCCTAACAATGCAATTATGTTCCTTCTTTGTCCCAGATCTTGTCTCACTTAACCATTCTGAATCCTGTAGTTACCACTTTTCTGCTTTCCTCTTTATATGATTTTGTTACACCCATATATATTCTTGAACATTTGCATTTTAGTTATTTTCAGTTTTATAAAAGGAGCATCTTGATATATATATATATATAATACATATATAAATAAATCAGCTTTGGGGTGAACTTTTTCCACATTAGCTTGTTAAAGCTTTTATGTATTGTTACTTGTCACCATAGTTATTTCGCTCACGCTAAATAATCTCCTATGGAGTAAATATACCAGAGTTTATCATCCTCCTTCAGGGGACAGGTATTTGGGTTGTTTCCAAAGCTATTGTGCGCACTGGTGCTATAAACAGTCTTGTACATGTCTCCTATTGTGTATGTGTCAGTCAGAATAGGTTATAGTATTCTTTAGTAACAAATGGCGCTCAAAATCCCAGCAGCATAAAACTCCAAAGGCTTATTCCTCACTTATGCTTTTTGTCCTTTGTATTCAACAGGGAGGACTGCTGATTGTACTCACTCAAGGGCCTAGGCTCACAAGATAGTCACCATCCAGAATGCTGACAGTGGCGACAGAGGGGAAGAGCTCTGAAGAATCTGAAATTGACATTTCCTTGCGACAGTGGCGACAGAGGGAAAGAGCTCTGAAGAATCTGAAATTGACATTTCCTTGCTCAAGCATGGAAGAGATCCCAGTTTACTTTCACTCAGGTCACTTCCCAACCAAAACTAGACCTGTGGTCCCACCCAGCCACAAGGGGCCAGAATGTACATTTGACCAAAAGAGAGGGGGATCCATATATATTTGGAAAATTTGAATATTCAGCTTTAGAATACCAAATATTTTATAACCCAGCAATTCCTCTTCTGCATATACAAAGAATTTTGTGTATTGTAGCATTAATGCTGTCTTCCAAAGTTATTGCCCATAACTTGACATAAGAAATCTTGAGCATTCAGTTTTTCCTACTCTTGGTGCTGTCAGGTTCTAAAAATTTTTGCCAGTTGAATGAGTGTAAAGTAGCATCTCATCATGGCCCTGACTTGCATTTTTATACTAATGATTAACATCTCTTCATATTTTATTGGTTATCCCATTTGTCTCTTGCCTATTTGCTGCTTATTTGTAGGATTTTATATATTCTGAATTTTTATTGCTAGTATTATAGAAATTTGTCTTTTCACTTTTATGAATTAACAAAAGTTAATTTCAACATAGTAAAGCTTATTGGTTTTCCTTCATAGTCAATGTTTTCCTGTCTTAAATTTTTCTTATCTCCAAGGTTCAAAAATAAAATTTTATGAACGTATCAGTAGAAAATATGGGTGAATTATTTAATTCATGTTAAGTTATTAGAAGTGGTATGAAGTAGGGACTAAGTTTTATTTTATTATATGAAGTTAAAAATTTTCAGCTAGATTAAAAAAATTTCTTCTTTCACCCAAGACATGACATTCTGCTATCATGGTCTATTTCTGGAGGTCCCTATTCTATTAGATGTGTCAATTTGTCAATTTGTCTATCCTATTAATATCAACCAGTTTAAACTCACAGTTATCTGATACAGAAATACTATTCTTTTATTGGAAAATACATTTGGGTATTTATTCCTGTAAAATTTATAGTCTTGAGTTCTGTAAAATCCTAGCATTAAGCCTTCAATAAGCAAACATGATATAATTCTCCATTTATTTATATCTTTTGTATATTTTTATTAAATCATGGTTGTATACATAAATGCAATCATGGGGTATAATGTGCTGGTTTTATATACAATTTGAAATATTTTCATTGAACTGGGTGACATAGCTTTCATGGCATTTTCTTCATTATTGTGTGCAGACATTTATATTCTACATTTAGTAAGTTCCACCTGTACCCTTCTAAGATGCACCATAAGTGTGGACCCACCAATTAATCTCCCTCCACCCATCCTCCCTTTTCCCCTCCCCCTCCCTTGCCCCTTTCTCCATGTTCTTGTGCTGTAATTGGGTTATAGCTTTCAAATATTTCTTAACTAAGGTTTATTTTCTCTATTGAAGTCTTCCACAATTTTTGTTGTATTGATTCTCAAATACTTGATTTTATCTGTACTCCAAATGGTATCTCTTTTTACTTTTTCTAGTTATTTGCTAATACAAGACTATACAACCATGTTTGAATATATACTATTGATGTACCTAGCCATCTTAATGCATATTATTCCTAATAATTTGTATGATGATTAATTTACCTCAACTTTTATTTTCTTCTTTCCAAAATTCATGCCTGTGTTTTTCTCAATTTATTGCACTTGCCAGAATCTTCAATACAATATTGAATTATAGTGAAAATTCTTATTTCTGATTTCTAAAAGAATGCTTTTGATGTTTTCCTGCTTAATATTCTACTACTTATAATTTTTATCGCATGCTTTATCCTGTACATTTTGTGATGGTAGTTGTCAAGAACTGTGAAGCATTTGAGATTTTGCCCTACTTGCAAGCAAGTCAGTTAGCCTGCCAAATTTTTCCATTATGGAAAAACAAATTTGCAAGCTCATTACCCTTATAAACATGGATTTAATTTGCTAATATTAAGATTTTGGCATCTCAGTGTATATGTATGGAAAAGATAACGTGTTACAAGCTGAGTGTATACAAAAATGGTCTCAAACTTGAACTCCTGACCTTAAGTAATCCTCCCTCCTCCAAGATGGTTTAATATTAGAAATCTTATGTCATATCAACACATTAACAAAAGCCAAATATTGTTGACAGAATTCCCCATGGAATCTGCATTTTTTTTATAGATACTGGGAGAAGATGTGAGACTCTTGGTGAGATATAAAGGAGTCTCACTCACGGCAGCATCGTCTTAGGTTCACATCCATTGCCCTTGTCCCCCACTCCATGGGAGCAATAAGGGAAGCCCAGTTAGAGACCACATTGCAGCTGTGAATCACAGTTGAGAAAACCTGCATCTTTTAAAATAGGCTACAAAGCAGACCAGTCCAACATTTGCTCTGAAGGGAGACGTTATCTTTATTATACTGGATAGTGAAATAACTCTCTGCTTCAG
Organism: Arctocebus calabarensis; assembly: GCA_963573935.1. Taxonomy (NCBI): domain Eukaryota; kingdom Metazoa; phylum Chordata; class Mammalia; order Primates; family Lorisidae; genus Arctocebus; species Arctocebus calabarensis. Next base: position 41,850 of record CAUYON010106366.1, on the reverse strand, counting down.
AAAGAAACACTGTCTTTCAAGGCTATTTTCTATATAACAATCCTTGAAAAGATAGGTTGGAACAAAGGTTATAGGAAATTCTGCTTACAAATTGTGCAGAAAAGGAAGATGTTCATGAGGAATTCTGTCAACAATATTTGGTTTTTGTTAATGTGTTGATATAATATTTATGAGATTTCTAATATTAAACCATCTTGGAGGAGGGAGGATTGCTTAAGGTTAGGAGTTCGAGTTTGAGACCATTTTTGTATAGATCCAGCTTGTAACACGTTATCTTTTTCATACGTGTACACTTAGATTTAATTTGCCAATATTAAGATTTTGGTATCTATGTTTATAAGGGTAATGAGTTTGCAATTTTGTTTTTCCATAATGGAAAAATTTGGCTGGGCAGGTCTCCTAGCGTGAGTTAGAAAATACTACCTCTCTTTCTATTGCCTGTATGATGTAAAGTATTATAGAATGTTATGTTCCTTGACAATATAATTAATCTGTAATATCATGCAGGCCTGGCCTTTTCTTTAAAGGTTTTCAACCACTGTTTCAATATTTTGAAGAGGAATATTTGAGCTTTTTGTTTCTCCCATTTAAGGTTTGTCTATTCACTTTGTTTCCTTTGCTATGCAAAGCTTTTTAATTTGATATACTCTCATTTGCATATTTTAATTTTTCTTGCTGTGCTTTTGAAGCTTTATGCAAAAGTTCTTTGCCTAGACCAACATCTTGGAGTGTTTACAATGTTTTCTTTTAAAACGTTCCGGTCTTATATTCAAGTCTGTACTCCATTTTAATTTTTTTTTATTAAGTCATATAGACATAGATCAGGAATACATTTATGCATATGTGAGGTACAATGTGATTTTTTAATACAATTTGACATACTTACATCTAACTAATTAATATAGCTTTCACCTCATTTACTTGATTATTGTGCTAAGACATTTATGTTCTACACTTGATAGATTGTATATAGTGATAGATAGGTCTAGTTTCATTCAACTGGTTATCCAGTTTCCTCAGCACCATTTATTGATGAGACTGTCCTTTTCCCGTTGTATGTTCTTGGTTCCTTTGCCAAAGATAAATTCATGCATTTACAGCCAACTTATTTCTGGATTCTCTATTTTGTTTCCTTGGTCTGTTTTTATACCAGTACCATACTGAATTGATTACCATAGCTTTGCAGTGTATTTTGAAGTGTCTCTAGCTTTGTTATTTTTGCTCAGGATTGCTTTGGCTACTTGATATCTTTTATGGTTCCATATAAGTTTTAGAACTTTTCTAGTTCTACAAAGAATGCCATTGGTAATTTAATAGGAATTGCATTAAATCACCCATAGATTTAAGTGATATTGACATTTGAACGATATTTATTCTTCCAATCCATGATCATAGAATTTCTGTGTTTTTCAATCTCTTTCAGTGTTTTATAGATTTCCTCATATAAGTATTTCACTTTAGTTAATTTCTAGGTCTTTTATATTCTTGATAGCCATTATAAATGGGTATGGCTTCTTGATTTTCAGATTGTTTGTTGTTGTTTTGATACTGTTTTTTATATACTGATCTTTGTATCCTGAAACTTCACTGTATGTATTTTAGTTCTAACAATCTTTTGGCGGAGACTCTAGGTTTTTCTAAGATCTTATCTGTGAACAATGCTAGTTTTACTTCTTTCCAATTTGGTTTTCTATTCTTGCCATACTTCACTTAGAGTGGTTTCCTATTCCATCTAAGTTATTTGAAAAGATACTACATCATTTTTTATGTCTGAGTAGTACTCCATGGTATACATATATCACATTTTATTACTCCACTCATGTGTTGAAGGGCACTTGGGTTGTTTCTACATCTTTGCAATTGTGAATGGTGCTGCTATAAACATTTGAGTGCAAGTATCTGTTTCATAAAATGTCTTTTTTCCCCTTTGGGTAAATATGTAGTAGTGGGATTGCTGGATGAAATGGTAGGTCGACTTTAGTTGCGGTATCTCCGTACTCCTTTTCAGAGGTGGTACTAGTTTGCAGTCCCACCAACAGCATATAAATATTCCTTCCTAGAGGTGGTACTAGTTTGCAGTCCCACCAACAGCATATAAATGTTCCTTCCTCCCTGCATACACACCAGCACTTGTTATTTGGGGACTTTTTGATAACACTTAATTCTAGTGAGAATGCCCTTGTCTCTTTATAGTTTTGATTTGCATTTCCCTGATGATTAGCGATATTGAGTACAGTTTCATATATCTGCTAGGCATTAGAATATCTTTACTTGAAAAGTTTCTATTCATGTCTTTTGCTCACTCTCCAATGAGGTTGTTTGATTTTGTCTTGCTGATTTGCTTGAGCTCTTTGTAGATTATGGTTATAAGCCCTTTATCAGATGTATAGCCAGAAAAGGGCACAACTAAACAAGAAAACTATAAACCATTATCCCTTATGACTATAGATGCAAAAATTCTCACAATCTTAGGATGAATTCAGATGCATATCAAAAAAATTCATCATAACCAAGTGTGCTTTATTCCAGAGATGCAACATTCATAAATCTATAAATGTTATTCACCACATAAATAGAAGAATGAACAAAGGCTATGTATTTTTAATGGATGCACAAATGTATTTGCTAAAATTTCACACTTATGATAAGAACACTTAACAAAAGTGGTATAGATTGGATATACCTCAAAATTATAAAGGCCATGTACAAGTCCATAGCTAACATCATATTGAATGAGGAAGGATTGAAGTATTCCTATTTAGAGGTAGAACCAGACAAGGTTGTCCACTTTCACCACTTCTATTCAACATAGTGCTAGAGGTTTTAGCTACAGTAGTCAGGCAAGAGAAGGAAATCAAAGGTATGTAAATGGGGAGAGAAAAGATTGAGCTATCACCCTTTGCTGACAATATGACCTTTACTAGAAAACCCCAAAGATTCAACCAAGAGACTCCTGGAATTGATAAATGAATTCAGCAGTTTCAAGTTAAAAAATCAATGTGCAAAAATCAGCAGCTTTTATATATAGGCCAATAGTCAGAGAATCAAATCAAAGATGGGATACCTTTCACAGTAGCAATAAAGAAAATACAATACCTAGATATATATGTAAGTAAGGAGGTGAAATGCCTCTGTAGGGAGAACTATGAAACACTGAGGAAAGAATTCACAGAGGATGTAAATAGATGGAAAAACACATGCTGATGGATCAGCATAATCAACATTACTGGCTACATTACCCAAAGTGATTTACAGATTCAGTGCAATCTCCATTAAAATACCAATGTCATTTTTTGCAGATCTAGAAAAAGCCCCTGAATAGCCAATGCAACCTTACATAAGAAAAAAATCAGGATACATTTTCTTTAGGGTTTAAGCTATATTACAAGGCTATAATAATGAAAAGAACTGGTACTAGAACAAAAATGAAGACATAGACCTATGGATCAGAACAGAGAACCCAGAACTGTTGTGTAACAGTTCCCATTTGAATACCCTTAATCTCCTTGTCTTGCCTGATTGCAATGGATAGGACTTCCAGGGCTATGTTGAATAGCAGTGGTGTCAATGGGCATCCTTGTCTAGTTCCAGATCTGAGTGGAAATGATTTTAGTTTTACTCTATGCAAGATAATGTTGGCTGTGGGTTTGCTATAGATGGCCTCTATCCATTTAAGAAATGTACCATTCTAAGACTATTTTCTTTTTCTTTCTTTTTTTTTTTTGGCAATTAACATGTATTTTATTATTCTTCATTACATTATTTCCCCTCACACCCCAGTGGTAAGACAGAATCTATTCACAGAAAAGAATACAGAAAACACTAAAGCTCCTGGTAGAGGGAGAAAACTCCAGTGGGGAGAGAGAAGCTCTCTCCGTTCTGGTCTTTCCCCATCTCCTCCTTTAGGCCTTTAGTCTCAGGGTATACATAGGTGCATGGGTTCCCTGGCCAGGAAACAAATGAATACAGTCCCTTCCACCAGGGGCAAGGTGAATGAATGTATCGATGAATGGATACAGTCCATTCATGGAATTGAAGCCTAGGAAATTCACAAGAAATTGACCTAGGCATAGGAGATGGGGGTTCCACATTTAGTCCTAGGTGTGAAGTGAAGGAGACACCAAGGCACAGGTGTCTCCTCACTAAGCCTATTTTCTTAAGTGTTCTAATCATGAAAGGATCCTGGATATTATCAAAAGCCTTTTCTGCATCAATTGAGAGAATCATATGCTCTTTTTGATTTTCCGTAGTGTATTATATTTATAGATTTACACCCTGAGTTGTTTTATCTTTTGAAGGCAGCAGATACCTGGACTGAGTTTTTGTATCCAGTTAGCCAACCTGTGCCTCTTTCAAGGAGAATTGAAGCCATCCACATTGAGGATTGATAGTTATGGTAGTGTTTTGGTCATCTTGTTTTTCAAAGGTCCAATGCATATTTTTAACCCTTTCACCATTGTGGAAGCTAGGTTTTGTTCTTTAAATCCTGGGTGAGTTTATTTTGGTGGTAGACCATCATGCTGGTTATTATGAACAATGGGTCTGAGTATTTCCTGGAGACCTGGTCTAGTTATCTGGGCATTGTGTGGGTCACCAAACAGCAGTATGGAAACAGTGGCACATGTGGAAGGAGGGGGCACAGGGGAAGAGGGACATGTGCAGAGACAGTAACACCCAGGAGTCAGTGGTGTGGGTTGAATTAGTGCTGAGTGAGGAGGCAGTGATTCCCCAGTTCTAACTTTGGCAGCGATCTTTCCTGACTTCCTTTCCCATTGGAGGGGACCCTGTTCCAGCCCCTTGGGATTGCATACATGGATCTAGCTTTGGATTTCTGCTTCCTGGCCACTTGGAAACCCTTTGAACTCTTTCAGATGAGCAGTATTTGTACTTCCTAGGACAATCTGATTGGATCTTTCAACCTAGACTATCCATTTAGGAATCCTCTGAGGTTGAGCAATGGTGGTATTGTAGAGGAGAGAGACTGTCGCTGGTGGGGTAGGGTGCAGGGCCACCAAAGGTGTTTGTATGTTTCTCCAGCTGAGATTCCAGAATAAAACTTTGACTCAGGATTGGGTAGAAGCAAGCTGACATTAAGAAAGAGCCAGTTTATGTTATCTCACCAAGTTGGCCCTCAGTCTCTGGGTGCAGCTCTGAAAAGTTCCCTTGCAAGGCTGTAGGGAAAAACCACAATCACAAACCCCAGCTCATTGGCGAAGGGGTGGTTAGCTCCAGTTTCTGCGGCCCCCATGCAGTCTCTCCCCACCAGTTTTAATTGCCAAATAGTGGAAAATATTCATGAGTAGGAACCTGCAGAAGAACTCTAGCAATATAAAAAAATCAGAGTAGATCCATTTCCCCACAGGATGACAAAGGAGATACAACAGAAAATGCCATTCATAGAGAAATTGCCTAAATGACATAAATAGAATTCAAAGCATGGAAATAAGGTGAATTGAATGGAGGAAAAGATGGAAATAGAAATCTAAAAAGTAGCTTAAAAATTGCCTCAAGAATCATCATCCTGGCAGCACCTGTGACTCAAAGGAGTAGGGCACTGGCCCCAGATGCCAGAGGTGGCAGGTTCAAACCCAGCCCTGGTCAAAAAGTGCAAAAAAAAAAAAAAATCATCCTTGATCAGAGAAATGCAAATCAAAACCACTTTGAGATATCATCTAACCCCAGTAAGCTTAGCCCATATCACAAAATCCCCAAACCAGAGATGTTGGCGTGGATGTGGAGAAAAGGGAACACTTCTGCCCTGCTGGTGGGAATGCAAACTAATATGTTCCTTTGGGAAAGATGTTCAGAGATCACTTAGGAATCTAAAAATAGACCTGCCATTCAATCCTGCAATTCCTCTACTAGGTATATATCCAGAAGACCAAAAATTACTTTATAACAAAGATATTTGCACCAGGATGTTTATTGCAGCCCAATTCATAATTGCTAAGTCATGGAAGAAGCCCAAGTGCTCATCAATCCATGAATGGATCAATAAATTGTGGTATATGTACACCATGAAATATCATGCCGCCTTAAAAAAAGATGGAGACTTTACCTCTTTCATGATTACATGGATAGAGCTGGAACATATTCTTAGCCAAGTATCTCAAGAATAGAAGAAAAAGTATCCAATGCACTAAGCCCTACTCTGAAATCAACTTATAGCTTTCATATGAAAGCTATAACCCAACTATAGCCCAAGAAGAGGGAGAAGGGGAGAGGAGAGGGGTAATTGATGGGAGCAAAACTACAGTGCATTTTGCAAGGGTACATGTTACATTTAGTAAGTGTAGAGTATAAATGTCTTAACAGTGACTAAGAAAATGTGGTGAAGGCTGTGTTAACCAGTTTAATGAAAATATTTCAAATGGTATATAGAACCAGCACATTGTACACCATAATTGCAAAAAAAAAAAAAATAAAGTTGCCTCAAGAAATTAATGAATTCAAAGACAGTCACCAAGGATATGGAAATAATAAGGCTACAGCAGAGGTTAAGGATTTGAAAAGGGCACTCAAGGAGCTTCAAAATATAGTAGAGACCCTCAGTAATAGAATTGACCAGGTAGAAGAAAGGATCTCAGAAACTGAAAACAAATCTTTTGAACTATCTCAAGCAGGGGAATAGAAAAGGAGAACAAGAACAGAATATTCACTGAGAGAGTTATGGGATCATTCCAAAGACTAAATATCCAAATTTTAGGAATTTTTGAAGGAGAAGAGAATGGAGTAGAATAGATGCTCTACTTTAAGACATTATGGTGGAGAATTTCCTAAGCATAGTAAGAGACACAGAAATTCAGATGATAGTTTCAGAACCCCAATAAAACTCTAAATAAAACATCTTAGATGCACTGTAATTAACTTTGACAAATTATATAGGAGAAAATCCTACCAGAAGCCAAGTGTAAGAAAAGTATTACCTACAAAAGGAAAAATATCAAGATGATTGCAGATCATTCAGCTGAAACTTTCCAAACCACAAGAGGATGGTCATTGTCCTCAAACTTTCTAAAACACTTTTATCCCAGGATCCTGTATCCATCTAAACTGAGTTTGATTTGTGATAGAAATCAAATACCATACTGACATCCTTATGTTAAGGAAATTTGCCATAGTTTTTATTTATTTTTGCTTATTTTATGGTTTTATAACTCCTTTCTATTTTCCTCTGTGGTTAAGTGATTTTTCTTTGTTAGTAAGTTTTAATTCATTTTTTTTTTTTGGTGTGTATTATAGGTTTTTTTGCATTATGGTTGCCAAGAAGCTTAAAGAAGACATCTCATGTTATAAAAAGTTATTTGCCTCTCTTAACTGGTTGCTATTAGTATTTTTGATGAATTTTTCTTTTAGCCTTTGTACTAGGGTTATAAGTAGATGGCATACCAAAATTGTAGTATTGGAATATTGTGGATTTGTGTACTTTTAGGTTTTATATCTTCAGAGTTTTTGCACATTAGTGGGTTTGTCTTCCAGATTAAAGAACTCCTTTGCACATTTCTTAGAAGACAGATCTGATGAATTCTTGGTGTTTGTCTAGAAATATTCTTTCCTTAATATTTGAAGGATAACTTATTTAGATACAGTATTTCCGGGTGGCAGGTTTTTTTTTGACACTTTGAAAATACCCATTCTGCTCCCTCCTAGCTTGTATGGTTTCTGTTGAGAAGCCCGTTACCAGATGAATTAAAATTCCTTTGTATATTACTGTAGAAGCTGTCAGTTGACCATCCAAAGGACTGTAACAAAGTGATCAACTTAAGGAACTAGGCCTACTATACTGTTACGTACATGTCCAATCTATGAAAATTAAGTCAACTTACGGTGGTCAGTGTAGGGAGGTGGTAAACAATGGAGATTCTATTGTATTTGCTTTTCTCTTGTTTTTAGGATACTCTTTTACCTCGAGAGCTTGATTATTGCCTTGAGGTGGTCTTATTTGTGTTGAATCTGTTTGATGTTCTGAGATTCCTATATCTGGATATTTTCTCTCAAGTTTTGGAAAATTTTATTTCTTTGAATAAATTTTATATGCATTGCTCTTGCTCAACTTTTTTGAATAGCAATGATTCTTACAATTGGTCTTTTGAGATAAATTTCTACATTTTATAGGCAATATTTATTCCTTTCATTCTTTTCGCCTTCTATTTCGAATAGTCTATCTTTGAATTTACTGATTTTTTCCTCTGCTTGATACATTTTATTAGTGAAATCTTCTGACTTAAGTTCAGACAAATTTCTTTTGAATTCCTAAATTGTTTCTCTGTGCTGTATTGATAGTTTCCTTAACTATTTTGAGTTCTTGCTTAGAGAGCTCACCATCTCATTAGGGTCAGTTACTTGCTTTGAAGAGAATGGTTTGTTTTTTGTTTTCTTTTTTGTGCATGTACAGTTGTGTCTTAGCATTGAAGGATTACTTCTTTATTCCAGTCTTCTGTCTGGCTTGTTTTAGTTTTGATTGATGACTACTTATTCTTTGTGATTTACCTATTGAATTTTTCCTCCACTACATTACTGTTTCTTGTTTGACACCAGATGGAACCTTAAGCCCAGGTTTGCCCTGGCTAACTAGAAGATGGAAGTGCTGCCCAATCTGAATGGAGAGAGTCCGAAGTGGGGGTATCCTGGTAGTATAGGTAGGCTTGCTAGGGGGCTGTTTCCAGGGCAGATGCAGAATATGCCTCCTATAGCAGAGTACTACTGAATAGCCACTCTGGTGTGTTTTGAGTTACATATTTAATAAAGATGTCAGCACAATTTGGGCAGCTCTGAGACCTTAGGAGGAAGTCACCTGTCTGGAGCCTGCACTGTCTACAACTAGCTCAGGTGAATATTCTGAGTTACAGAACCTTCAGGGATGGGGAGGGTAGTTCTGCCTCTGTATTGTCTCCAGCTGTCCTCTGGGATATTTCTTTCTTCAGGCACTTGCTATGCTTCCCATAGCTTGAGGAAGGGACAGATCTCATGCCAGGGAACGCAAAATGGCAAGGAAGCTACTTGTCAATCTAACACTTTCCAGCATAGAAAGTGAGTCAAAGGGAAATTTACTCATGCTTAGTGCCAGGAAGATTTGAGGAGGGGCACTGTAGATGTGAAGTCCAATTCTTTTACCATCTGCTTAGAGTTGTCATTTCTGTCCTCAGGAACTGTAATCTTTATATTCGAGTTCTGACATTTCTGGTGATAATATCAGCCCTGTGTATTTTTGATTTTCGATGTGTGTGAGGAAGGATAGAGACATCGGTTTGCTTCTATGTCATCAATTTGAAACTGGGAAAATCAGTTCTAAGCATTTGAATCTTTTTCCATGATGATCTATTTCTAAGTTTTAAATGTATGTTTTTAGAATTTCTATGTAGGGATATTTTAAATTAGCATCTAATCAAAGATTGGAGATCATGATTTTAATAAAATGTATTAAGTTTTAAAATTTATCCCAAGGCATATTAATTCTTTTGAACATTTCCCTCTTCAAAAAATGCTGAAAAAAATGAGTATTATCTAATTATTGGATATATGGGTTTCCCACAAGGAGCTCAGGGGTTGTGGAGGCGATACCTCTCTCTCACGTGGAGTGCTATAGGCACCAGAAACTCCCAGGCAATCAGTGCCCTTTCTCCTCAGAGAAAAGCAGAATGAGATGTTTTATTATCCCCCAGTCCTGGTAGATGGTGAAGTTTTCCAGAAAAAATTGCCTGAGTTATTGAAATCTTATTTTTCTGCCACTTATGAACATAGGGCTTTTTCACTGCCCTGGGTTTAGTTGTAAGAATCCTGCACATTTGGTGTGATGCAAATATTCTTTGCTCCTCAGCTGTAACAAAAAATTGCAAGAGCAGGATTCTATTAGCACTCCCCTACCCTCGGGCTCTGTGTGGCAAGGTCACTGAGCAGCAGCCGCCACCCAGGCACTTGCCCTGAGGTTCCTGTCACCTGAGCTAGTTGTAGACTGTGCAAGCTCCAGACAGGGGGCTTCCTCCTGAGGTCTCAGAGCTGCCCAAATTGTGCTGATATTTTTTTTATTGAATCTTTATTAAATATTTAAACTTCTTTTTGCTATAAAAGTGTGAACAATGTAATTAGATTTAAGAAGATGCTCCTGAGGAGAATAAGTTCGTTCTGTATATGAGTACACTTCTCTCCCAAGTCCTTCCTCAAGGCAGCCTCTTCCTGGAGCTGCACTGCAAGCTGGGTCTATGGCCAGCTGGGGGTGTGACACTAGTGGAGATGCCGCAGGCCTGACAGGAAGGAGAGGGGAGTGAGAAGAGGTGGAGGACAGAGGCTGAGGTTGAGGAAAACTAGGTCCTTGTAGTTCAAACTGATTGTATACAGTTGGGGAAATCCTAGTTGATGTTCATTAGTGTTTTACAGCTTACAGAATACCTTTCTTATTAAACCCTCAACAGATCTGAAGGGTCAGATGAACTATCATAAGTTAAATAAGCTTAGAGTTTTGACAGCATTTCCCCAAAACTATAGAGTCCAAGTGTGATGACAGGTCTTTTGACAACAGGGTCACCCCTCTGGTGGCCTGCCCGGTGTCTTCTCAGCCCATGTTTCATTCCAGCCAGGTAGTCACTCCAACTCTGGGCCATGGCACAGTCTCACATTCTGCCCAGGAGCTTTGTTCACCCCCAACTCCTGCTGAAAACAGCAGGGCAATGAGCAGTTAACATCCAACTTGGCCACTATTGACTAGCACGGGAGCCAGAAAACAAGTGCTTCCATCTCCCATCCCTTGGAAGATTCCGGAGGGCCCTGCGACCACTGATAGAGGGTCCTGGTGAGTGCACAGCTGTTGCCCAGTGATGACCAGCTTGCTCCATGACACATTGTTTTGGCTTCCCTTTTCTGTTTTCACTAGTTTCCTCTATTTCCTGGAGTCATTTCTCAGATGGAATTGGTTCCAGACAAGCCCAGGCTTTGATTTGTGTCTTCACCTGAGACTATCAATTCTTTCTTCCAGTAGGTTGGGGGGGGGGGGATGATGCAGATGCTTTGCTAATTATTGCTGTATTTGTTACCTATGGCTGATTGGACACTACCACAAACTCGGTTAGAACAAGTTTGTTCTCATGGTCCAGAGTCAATAGTCTGAAATTAAGGTGTCAGCAGGGTCATGTTTCCTCTGAAGGGTCTAGGGGGTTCTCTTTTTGTATTTACCAAAATCTTGGCACTTATTCATGAAGCTGCATCAGAAAAACAGGAACAAATGGTTTTTGAGAGGAAGGAAAAAAATTTATTACATTGCTGGCAAAGGAGGAAAAATGGCAGACTGTTTAAAAAAATGTCATTAGCAGATCATAAGCTTGATCATAAGCAGAAACAATTTTTAAAGGGAAAGTGCCTGTTGTCATTCAATTCTAGTTAATGATTCTAATTTTCTCATCTCTGACAAAGCAGCAGCCAGCACCTGGGCCCACCTGGGAGGCCCACCCTCGCCTCAGCCTGGCTGGTGGTGCCAAGGCCTCCAGGTCCGTCTCTTGTACCCCTCACACCAAAAGACACTTCTCTGCCCCTCCTGACCACTGCCTCAGGCAGGGAAGGGTAAACTCATGCACAGCTGTTAGTACCCAACCAACTTTCCCTTCAAGGAGAGGGAAGTCATTTTTGCTATTTTTTTCCCCCTCAGGTCATGGCTTTGTTACATATTCCCCAACTCTCAACTTTACCCTCCGTATCTATGAAAAGAGGAAAAAGATGGTCTAGACTAGAGCTATTTCCTGCTGAGTTGGGGCAATGTTTTAGATGGAAGGCTTGTACTTATGTATATATGTCACTGTAAAACTTGTGGCAGCATCCTTAGATTACCAGGCAAACAAATCATAAGTAACAAGAGAGAGGACTGACAAGGCAGCATGGACTGTTGCCTTGCATACAACGTCTGACACAGGGCTGGTACAGGTGGACAAAGAAACACAGTTGCACCCCAGAGGTGATCTCAGAGACCAGCTTCTGTAAATTTAGAATCATACAGGGCCAAACAAGGTTTAGTGTAACAAATTCAGCAGGCAAGGCAAATTAACAGAAAAGGCAGTAGTCTGAGAAATTCTTATTTGTCTTGCCACCCTATAGACAGAACAAATTGAAGGTTAGCAAAAATGTCAACATTTTCATTTTCCCTTTTGCTTAGGTACGTTAGATGCCTAATGGCTGGCCCCTCCACTGGGGTTTGGGTTCTCTTCTTCCATGGGACACCTCTCTACTTTGGTGTGATGGACCAAAGGAGATTTCACTTTCTACAATTTTAATAAGGTGTGAGCTGCTAGAGGCACTCCTTAGGGTCCCTTCCAGCTCCCTGCTGCCAACTAGGGTGGGGACCTGAAAGAGTGAAACTCAGGCACAGCAGTTAGTACCCAATCAACTTATTTGACATATAGCTTTACTGTGTTTTACTCATGACTGACACCTAACTCTGGGTGTTAGGAAGGATCTCTCATTTTTAGGGGCTTAAGCCTATTTTTGAGGGCCACCCTTATTAGGATGATAAACTACAATGTTCTATCCCACTTTCCAGTATCAATTTCAGAGTGTATACAATTTCCATTCTAGATGTACGACTCTGCTTATTTGCTGGAATACCTGATTTGAAAGAAGGTTCCTTATCACCCTGTGTGGAGATGACCCCATGACACCTTGCAGGATCTAAGTCCATTTCTTGGAGAATAGGCTCACCAGATTCCCACTGGGGATCCACTTGATGTTCATGGGCAGCCACAGGATATTGTGTAGTAGATCCAGGTAGACAGTGGGAAGTAAAATCTCCCCCACAAAGCACTGCCATGTGGTGGATATCTTAAGCTGTAGAATTCTCTGCTCTGTCCACAGCATCCAATGCCAACATGTGCACATCTCCCCTTAGACGATGTCATCGTGTTGCCCTCTGAGGCTTGTTCCTGTTCTGTGCTGCACATGCACAGCAACTCAGCAAGTGTCCTGTCCCATGCCAGCAGCTCCTGGTGGAAGCACACCTTGAAACTTCAGATTCACGCTCTCATCCAGGTACCCCATCCATTCAGGTAGCACAAGCATCTCTAGACCTAGCCTGAGTAGTGTTTACTAGTACAAGGTTAGATATGAATGAAATCAATCTTTCCTATCATCAAAAGCTCACATGTTTTTTTCTTCCCACCCCCCTCCCTGCCGGGGCAAAGTGAATGAATGTATCAATGAATGGACACAGTCCATTCATGGAATTGAGGCCTAGGAAATTCACATGAAAGTGACCTAGGCATAGGAAATAAGGGTTGCACATTTAGTCCTAAGTGTAAAGTGAAGGAGACACCAAGGCACAGGTGTCTCCTCAGCAGTTGTCCGGCCTAGGATGGCATGTTTTCAAGTGTGTCTGTCTCTGGATAATCAAAGGAGGGCTTATTCTAACGGCTGGGCTCTACCTTGGTTTGTCCGTGTGCCCACACTCTTATTGCCCAGTAACATTCTCATGAGTGTGAAGCTCTTCTGGGGGCAGGCAGTGTTTCCTAACTACAGTTTGTCCTATTACTTTCTATAACATGGTAAACAAACAAAATTTTGTTGAATTTAATCCATATTTGTGATGACCTGTATTTTTTTTTTTAATTGTTGGAGATTCATTGAGGGTGCAAGAAACCATGTTACACTGGTTGCATTTGGAAGGAGATTCCTTCCTCCTCAATTTTTTGGAATAATTTCTGCAGAAGAGTATAAGCTCTTCCTTGAAGGTTTGATAGAATTCTGGGTTGAAGCCATCCAGACCAGGCCTCAGCCATTTTTCATCTTTAACTTATGCCTTTGGAACCAACTTAAATGCTTCTTACTAAGACCCAGTGATATGGAGAACTCTAATGAATGGCATCCATAGCATTATTTTCCCTGACTTTAAATTGTGGAATCAGACTTTGCTACAGATTTTTCTAAAAGTATGGTCAATGTTAACATTGCTTATCTTTTCCCCTAAAAATAGCACTAACAAAAATATTTTAAAAATGAAGAATAGTTTTCAAAAATTTTGCCTTCTCTTCCCACTAGTCACTCAATTAGACTCACTTTCCAAACTTCTTTGCACTTTGGTATCCCATGAGAATAAATTCATGCCAAGTAAATATGGATGGAAGTGATTTTTGCCCTTTAATGTCTTGACAACTTGACATGATCTGCCACACCGTCTTCTCTTTGTAACTGAGTAGAATAAACCTAAGCTCCACAGCCACATTTGGAGCTCTATGTTGTTTGAAGATATTAAGGCCACAAATATTTAGGGGCCAACCAAAGGAACATTTAATCAAGAATTTCTACATTGAGCCCTTATATGAAAGAAAGAGCAATTTGTATTATGATCTAATTACTGATAGTTTTCTGTTGATCTGTTTTAGCAGATGATAGCCTCAAACTTAACTAACAGATGTCTTTTAAAAATACCATCCTGTGGAAAATTTTCCAAAAAACTAAGTGATTTTCTTGCCTCCACCTCCCAAGTAGAGTAGCTGGGACTACAGGCTCCCACCACAATGCCCTGCTATTTTTGTTGTTGTTGTTGTTGACATCGTTGTTTAGCCTGCCAGGGCTGGGTTCGAACATGCCAGCTTTGGTGTATGTGGCTGGAGGCTTACTACTTACTACCCGGGTGCCTCCGGGTATCCTGATTTTTGCTGTTGTTTTGTTTGTTCTTTTGTGTTTGGTTGTTTTGTTTTGTTACAAAAGAACTCATTTTTCAGGGACTTGAGTGCTCCAGATCCTGCACATTCTAACTCTTAGAGCTTGCAGCTATAGTTTTGTGACCGGGGTGAGCTGCAGGGACAGTTTTGAACAACCGAAGCGCACAGACCAGGAGCCTGGAGTAGATGGAGTGCTATGGCCCCACGGTATGAGTCAGGTCAGGTGCTAGCAGGGACCAGAGGAAATGAATCTGTGCCCCTGTGCAGTGCGCTTCGTTTTCCAATGGCTCATTCTACAACCATATCTTAATGCAGTTGAAAAAATACTAATTCAAGTATGTCAAAATTCACAGAATTATTTTATGTTTAAATATTTTATTTATGCCCTAATATATGTACCAGTCCAAAGAATTGCTTTTGAATTAATATTGAGAAATTCCATGGGTGAAAATTAAGAAATGTCCCCTGTCTAATCATCCTCCCACCACACATACTGTATATGTCTGTATATATACATAATATTTATACACATGAAATTTTTATGTGTATACTATATATAATATAAAGGGTGGACATAAAATTAGTGTGCAATTTAAAGTTATAACTATTTTAAATTACACAAGAACTTTATGTCCACCCTGTGTATTTATAACACTTACAAATATAGGCATACATCTTAACAACAGGATATATTTTAAGACATGTGTCTTTAGATGATTTTGACCTTGTTGAAACATAGAACATACTTAAACAAACCTACATAATGTGTAGAACATACTTACACAAACCTACATAAAGTAGCCTACCTACTGCAACCTAGACTATATGGAATGGCCTATAGATCCCAGAGTACAAATCTGTGCAACATGCTGATGTTGTGCATATTACAGGCAACCTATGGACTACTGTTACATGTGCACTCCTTATTGAATGTTAACCCATGCCTTTGAAAGCATCACCAAAGTTGGTTTGATAGTAGCTGAATATTAGGAAAAGCATTATTTAATTTATTTATTCTTTTCATAGAGAAGTCATATCAATCAGACAACTTGCTGAGATGCTAATTTCCTAGAAAGTGCTTCAAGTGGGCTGTGTAGTTCTTCTGTCCAGGCATAGCTTTGACAATTAGAACCTGGGCTCTGCCTTGTCACAGGTCTATAGTCACAGTCCTGCCAGAGTTTCTATTTGGGGATCCCAAGGTCCCAAGCACTGAGCATGTCAGGGGAGCCACAATCAAAGCTTCTCTTGATTTGACTTGGGTGAATGTGGGCCACATAGATGATTGTGATATTTGCTATACTGATGCTAAAGGTAACTATTATATGCTCAGAGTCTTAGCTAGGACTTTGCAAAATTTAATCTTTACAATTTCCTATGTGACAACTAATGCAATACCCTCAATATTTGAGAAGTGGAAAGAAAAGTCTGATGTCATTTAACTTCCCAGGAGCCATAAATGTTGTCAGAAAACAGAGTTTTCTACTGCCTTCTAATTCCCCTCTTCATTACCTGTAAGTGCTTTTTAGCTGCACTAAGCATGCTAGCATTTAATTAATCTCAATTGTGTCTTTAATATCTGTCTTGCCTGCTCCCTGGAGGTAAGTCACTAACCTGTCTTACTTATCCCTGAATCCACATCACGAAGAACATTGTCACATATATGCAGTCAATATGCTTTTATTGACAGAACGAAGACAACTGGACGGCTTAAGCCTTGGTGCAGTTATTTGTAGGCTGAATCAGAAAACATAAACTACGGCTCCTATAAAGAAAGATAGAAGAAATCAAATCTAGTGCATTTGCCTCTAAAAAGGGAAATGCAATGAGGCAAAGCAACTTATATTTCAATGTAATTTATGAAGTCTAAAAATAATGTCCAGGATAGACTTAGGACTTTATTTCACCATTGGGTCTCATGTGAATGAACAAACTTATTAGATTGAGATTTCTATTATTTTCTGAGTGCATCACAAAAGAAGTGGTGAAGTCATAAGATTATCTGAGGCCCATAAATAAAAGAGAAAGTGAACATGGTGGAAACAAAATTGGGGCAAGTATAACAACTGAAAATCCTGGAGGAATGTCCCGAGCAAGCAGGTGCTGATATAACTGGGTAAAGGCTCACTGCATGGAGTTAGCTGTCACTCACAAACCCCTTCCCCCATGATTTGTAGGATGATGTTCTCCAGCTCTCTCTGCACCCTGAGCTATGACCTGGCCCACAGCTCTGGCCTGACAAAGCAGGAGACCTTCACAGTCCTGTGCCAAATCAGGAGGGTCTTCCTTTTATTCCTACCTGAAGAGCAAGTGTTTTCAGGTTTCCTCTGGAAGAACTAACTAGCTGCTAATTCCAAAAGGCTCAGACCACCTCTCTTCAGCATGAGATTATCCAGCCAGTTGTCAACTTTTTCAAGACAAAGGCTGAAGTTCCTCACTGCATGTGATCAGCAGCTGGAATTTCTGGAGACTTATTTGGTGCAAGAGATGGAAGAGACCTTCAGCCTGAGGAATGAAATCTAGCTCCAAAGGAGTATTCCCAGGGAAACAGTGTCTATTGCAGTGATTTTCAACTGGTGTACCACCACACACTGGTGTATCATCAGAGGATCTTAAATGTGCCATGAAAAATTTTTAAAGGTCATTAATGAAATTATTTTTGAAAGAAGTTCAAAGCACAGTAAGAGTATTATTTTTATTTTGATCAACATAAATTAAGTGTGCTGTGGAAGTTTAACTGTAGGTTTGAGTGTGCCATGAGATTAAAAAAAAGGTTGAAAAATAGTCATCTATCTGAAAAGGAAAGTACACAGCTTCTGTGTCTGGGACATTGTCAGAATGGAAATTATAATAAGAAGTGAAAATCGTGAGTGCTTTCCCTGTGTCACAAACTCATTGAAAATCCCAAGAGATCTGAAAGAAGATTTAGACTTACTCCCACTTTTTGTTAATTGGATCTCATTTACATGTGTGTTGCCTCAAGTTTATAAAATTCACTCAATTCAAAGACGTTTATTTATTTCTGCCTCAGTTATAAAACATATTGAGTCACTTTTATTGGATTGGTTTTCAACAAGAAGAAATACCACAGTATTTTCTAATATAAAGAAGTTCCATTTGTAATATGTAATAATTAAAATTTATATCTATAGTAATTACTATTCAGGTACTTTCAAGATTTTTTCTTTATAAATGTAGTCAGCGTTGCCTTCTGCTTCCATAGTTTGGCAAAGGATGTACAGAGTTAAATCTTTACTGAGAAAGTTCGGTATTATTCCTATTCCTAAAGAGACACAAAGTGTCTTCAAACATTTAATCTGCTTTCAGACCCAGAGCCCAGAATTGACTCTAGTCATTTCATTGCTTCCTGAAATATTTTGAGGTATTGCTGCTCCAAGTAATTTATTGGTTTTTGTGAATATATTGGTAAATAAAACAAAGATACTACTTTCTTTAGTGAAGCACTGTACCAAGTAAGATAGGGCTTCAAAGGTAAATAATTAGATGGAAACATTTTCTAGAACTCACAAGGCACTAAACAGATTAAAGTAACTGGGAGCTAATTCAATTTTAATTATGTTTTCTTAGAAAAGTCACACATAATTCAGTTTCAGCAGTTGCAGTAACTAGAAACTAAAATGAAATCTGAAATCATCCACCTCGAAACTTCAGCAAGTCTGTAGTGAATACACCTTCTATTTTCTGGCACTGCAAAGGAGGCCAGGTACGATGAAAACATTACACAAACCCTGCTTCCAGGGAGATTCTGGTGTGGGCAAGTGCACATTCAATGAAAGTCATGCTGATGGCTGTGGCAGGGAAAGTACAGGAAACTGGGAGCATGTAGGACTTGTGTGAGTCAAGGAAAGCTTCCAGAGCAAGCAGCAGCTTAAGCTGGCAACTAAAGGCTCTTTAGGAGTTAGCCAAGTAAATGAGTGATGATCGAAGTGATTCAGAACATGGAGCAGCAAATGTGAAAGTAGGGTGGCCAGAGGGAGGATGTGTGAAAGAATGGAAAGAAGACGTAAGTACGCAGAAGTGGAGAGGAGGAATGGAGGGAAGAAGACGAGAGAGCAGAAGGTGGCAAAGAAAGGGGAGGTTACATCATAAAACGCTTTGCAAACAAATTTGGGATCATCATTTACAGAAATGATCATTGGAAATGTTGAAGTGCTTCAAGTCGTTGTGTTGATAGATTCAAATAAACATTAGAAGGACTCCTCTAGATGCCCTTTGAAAACAGGCTGGAGAATGAGTGTGTACATTGTGTAGGAATGAGTAAAGTAGATCCATTAGGATGAAGTCATTATACCCAAGAAGAAAGATTATAGATTTAGAAGATATTTATACTGCTTGCATTAGTAAAGAGTCTAGTTGAAAGGAAAAGTGAATGACTAAACAGAGGGAACAGATATTTAAAAGACACGATGCTCTTAGAACTATTGTGATGCTTTAGAAACAAGTTCTAGATTAAATTTTCAGAAAAGCACTACTAATCAAACCAGAGAACTGGCATGATGACAAAAACAAAAACAAACAGAAAACATTTCTGCTGACCCTGTGCCATTAAGAACTGCAGAAAGGAACTGCTATTAAATGATGCTCTTTCTTTACCAAAAATTTAAAGTTGCTACTCTGAGGAACCACCTGAAATAGAGCACATATGACCCTCACAGAGAAGCTGTTCCTGTCATTGCACACTTCATGATCAAAACCTTAGAGGTCTTATTCAAATGCTCATATCCTATAAAAGGGGGGCTGGAAATTTGCACTGTGTTGCTTACATGGGCATATTAGTTTTCCAGTGATGCATAATTAATTACCCACAAATTTAGCAGCTTAAAACAACTAATGTTTATAACCTCATATTTTTCTATGTATCAAAAATTCATAGGATAGCTTCCGTGGTCTCAGGAGTCTTCATGAGGTTCCAGTGAAGATGTCAGCTGGGGCTGAAAGCATCTGGAGGATCTGTATCTAACATGGATCACTCCCATGTCTACTGAAAAGAAGGCTCAGTTCCTCATCTTTGTCACAGGGGCCTCTGTCCATGGAGCCATGTGGTATGTTCCCACAGCACAGCAGCTGGCTCCTACTGGAGGAAGTGATCAAAAGAGAGAGAGAACCAGAAGAGGCCATCAAATCTTTTGTGACCTAGTCTTAGAAGTAACATGCCAACACTTCAGTTATATGCTGGGTATTCATTAAGTGAGATTCACTAAAGGCAACACATAGTTGAGGAGAGGTGAAGGGAAGAGTATGAGAAAATTTGTGAATATATTTTAAATCAACTATAGCTAGAGAAATAGGATTTGTAAGGTGAGAATATCTCATAATGTAGAAAGACTATTCTATAGATGATGGGCAGCTGTGAATGTGATAGATATTACAGATGTCAGAAGGCTAGTGTGATTTATTAGATATGAACCTTAAGCAAGACTGAGGACTGAAGAAAGGTGTCTGTGTCTCTTTCTGTAGCTCAGGAGGAAGAGCCAACTTAAGGGCTCAGATGAAATATGGAGAAAAATAGGCCAATGGAGGATCAGGCATGAAAATGGAGGCTGTAGTAAGTGTTGGGTGCTTCAGGGCTGACTGGAAGTGCCATTTGACCTCAGGAAGATGTAGTTCATTGTGAACCTCACCTTGAGCACTTTCCAGAGAACAGGGAGGCTGAAGTCCCATTATAGTGAGTGGAAAAATGAACTGCATTTGAAGAAGTAGGGACAGATATTGGAGAGAACATTAAAGATGTTCAGTTTTAAGCAAATCCCATTTATTTATTCTTGTTGCTGTAATGGCCATTAGGGTTTTAGTCATAAATTCTTTGCCTAGGCTAATATCTAAGTCTTTCCTACATTTTCTTCCAGAATTCTTATGATATCATGTCTCACATTGAAGTCTTTTAACCATCTTGAATTAATTTCTCTGAGTGGTGAGAGATAGGGATCCTGTTTCGTTCTTGTGCATGTCACTATCCAATTTTTCCAACACCCTTTATTGAATGGGGATTCTTTTTACCAGTATTCACTGTTGTCTACTTGATTAAAGATCAGTTGGCTGCAGGTAGAAGGTTTTATACCTAGGCTCTCTTTTCTTTTCCATTGGTTTATGTCTCTATTTTTGTACCAATACTATGCAATTTTGGTTACTATAGCCTTTTAGTATAGTTTGAAGTCTAGTAATGTGATGCCTCCAGATTTGTTCTTTCTGTTTAAGATTGCTTTGGCTATTGGGGCTCTTCTCTGGTTCCAAATGATATACAAAATTAATTTTGCTATATCTTTAAAGTATGACAGTGGTATTTTGACTAAAGCTTCTGCATAGCTAAGGAAATAACACAAAAATAGGCAATCAATAGAATGGGAGAAAATATTCAAATATGATACATCCAATAAAGGGCTAATGTCTAGAATTCACAAAGAATTCAAGAAAATCAGTAAGGAAAAAAACCCAAATAACCTTATTAAAAACTGGACATAAATAGCTTTTCAAAAGATAGACAAACAGCCCATCAACATATGAAAGAATGTTCAATGTCACTAATCATCAGGGAAATGCAAATTAAAACCACAATGAGATATCACTTTAGCCCAGTTAAAATGGTTTTTATAAAAAGTTCAGAAACAATAAATGCTAGTATGGATGCAGAGAGAAAGGAATGCTTATACACCATTGGTGGGACTTCAATTTACTACAACCTCTCTGGAAAACTAAAGTAGACCTACCATTTGATCCAGCAATCTCAGTACTGGGTATTTACCTGAAGGAAAAGGATTCTTTTTATCAAAAAGACCTCTGCATGTGAATGTTTATTGCAGTACAAATCACAACTGCATAGATGTGGAATCAACCCAAGTGCCCATCAATCATGAGTGGGTTAATGTTGTATACGAACACCATGGAGTACTACTCAGACATACAAGGATGAATTAATGCCTTTCACACCTATTTGGATGGAATTGGAGACTATCCTCCTAAGTGAAGCATCTAAAGAATGGAAAAACAAACACCACATGTATTCACTATTAAATTGGAACCAATAGATAAGCACACGCATGTTCATAGGTAAGCAAAACTCAGTGGAAATCAAGCAGTGGGGGGGTGGCGAGGAGGAGATGGTCAAAAAACTGCCTAATGGATACAGTAAGCACTATTTGGGTGTGAGCACTCTTATAGCCAACTCAAGTATTTAAAAAGTGATCCAGTATTATGCAGCCTTAAAGAATGATGGAGACTTTACCTCTTTCATGCTTACATGGATGGAACTGGAACATATTCTTCTTAACAAAGTATCTCAAGAATGAAAGAAAAAGTATCCAATGTACTCAGCCTTACTATGAAACCAATTTATAGCTTTCTTTTGAAAGCTATAACCCAGTTATAGCCCAAGAAGAAGGGGAATGGGGAGAGGGAGGGAAGAATAGGTAGAAGGGAGGATGGTTGGAGGGAGGGTAATTGGTGGGACCACCTTTGGTGCATCTTACAAGGGTACATGTGAAATTTACAAGGTGTAGAATATAAACGTCTAAACACAATAACTAAGAAAATGTTGTGAAGGCTATGTTAACCAGTTTGATGAAAATATTTCAAATTGTACAGCACATTATACCCCACAATTGCATTAATGTACACAGGTATGATTTAATAAAAAAAAAAGTGATCCAAGTAACCAAAAACATTTGTAACCTCTTAATATTTTGAAAAAAATTATACCATTAAAAGAAGTTTGAGTACTTACAAACTTATTATTAAAGATAATACTTACAGGTGGTTTTAGGTCTGAAGGATGCTTGTATTACGATAAAGGAGATGAAAACCAAGCACATTAGATATTGATGGAAACTAGCCAAAAAAAAAGAAAGATGTTAATACA
This sequence comes from Arctocebus calabarensis, assembly GCA_963573935.1. NCBI lineage: Eukaryota > Metazoa > Chordata > Mammalia > Primates > Lorisidae > Arctocebus > Arctocebus calabarensis. The sequence continues at coordinate 19,344 of CAUYON010106366.1, read as the reverse complement.
GGAGAAAGAGGGTTTACTTACTTGCTGAAGCCCTCTCTGCCTTCCCATCTAGGGAACCCCTCTCAAGAACAAAGCTGTAATAGTGCATTATCATGGGAACCTTTTCTATTATTTACATATGTTTAATTATATCAGTATTGAAAAATTTACATAGAACCTGTGTAATTATGAAAACATTTTTCAATGCTCTTTTAAAACTTTTACTCCCAGCTACTTGAGAAGTCAAAGCAGGAGGATTGTTTGAATCCAGGAGTTTTTGAGCTGTTGTGGGTAATGATTCTATCTATGAATAGCACTGCACTCCATCCAGGGCAACATAGCAGCAAGACACTCTGTTAGGAAAAAAAAAAAAAGTAAATTCTCTTTCACCATTCCCTTCCTGAGTCACTCTTACAGTAGCTCCTTCTGTGCAAATTTCTTTTTTCTTCCAACTCAGCATATTCATTCTTATAGCCTGCTCCTTGCTATGTCCTTTATTTCATTCATTCCCTGTCCCTTTCTCAGATGGCGCTGTCCTTTCACTGCTGTCCTTCATTCAGCATCTGCGTTTTTCACCTGTGAAAACAGATGTCAGATCCTCTTTTAGAAAAGGGTTAAGAATATTATACTTAACAATTTTGTTTCTTTCGTGTATGACTTGAACTTGAAATACTTGGTCACAAAGTCAACTAGTATATCATAGGAGCTACATAAATAATGTCACGAGGAGAGGCCAGGTTATATGGCAATGTTTCATTATTTTTTATTATCTACGTTTATTTGAGGTTTATAAAGAACACGTTCCTTGATGCTCTCCCTTCATTTGTTTTATGGCACATTAATCCTGAATTGATTACAAATTCCCTGATGTTTTCACTACTTTGTAATCTCGCCTTCAGATTTGTAGATGCATTGGGCAAATGAAAAAGAAGTTATCTTGATTATTTTATATAACCGGCAAAATGGAATTAACAGTTGGTAGTTATTTCTAAGACTCTAAAATCAATGATTCCAGTACTTATTAGCATAACGGAAGGATAAATCGATAAATTCACTATGCTCCAGTGGTTCATATCCATTGCTCTGCGAATACTCATAAGAAGTTAGTAAGATCCGGGGAAGACAAGACCTGCGGGAGTTACCGGCTCTGCACCGGAGAATGAGTGAATTACACACATTCGAGTGACTGAGCGAGTGGTTCTTGTGGGTTAAAAGAAGAGATACTTATACTAGTTGCTACCCACTTATGTGAATAGGGGAAGTATATTGGAAAAATAGAAGATGGCTTATATTGATGGGTGAAATGCGAGAGATCAGCGCAGACATCAGGGAGTGCAGAATTTCAGGGCATTGCCGGGACAGCAGCGAAACCGAGCTGAGCGCTTGGCTGCCGCTCCCTGCGCGCAACGCCCAACGGCCGACAGAGGGCGCCCACACCCGCCGTAACCGACCAACTGGCGCGGCAGTTTGTCCAGCGCCATAGACGCGGGCGGCGCTTCTGCCCAGAACCCGAGGGTGCTGCAGACACCGTGGACTTCGGAGCCCAGATCTACTCCGCCTCTGCGCATACATTTTTCTCATGCAACAGTTCAGCGAAACCGTTTTACCCAAGCGTCCGTTTGCTGAGGAGATTGACAGCTCGAAGTCAGGTCATCCTGCATGTGTGTTACAGGACTTTTTCTGGAGTGAAAGACAGGATTCGGACAAAGAAGAAAGGCAAAATCAATTGGGGCACGAATCTGTAAGACATTGACCTTCCAGTGGACTCGGCCAGTGTCCGGCAAGACCTATAGGAGACCAATGGGAATAGGAAAATGTGTACCCCTAGGTAGGTACTGCTGTTTGTAAAGGTTAATTTTTCCTACAACGTTAAAGTAGTTGAAAATATTGGAAAATCGAAAAGTATCAAAACACATTACTTTAGGTTTTAAACATTTATGTCAAAACTAGACCTTTGCGTACGCCTATTACCATTGTTCTGTTATCACACTTCGCTGGTAGTATTTTTATGCCAGTATTATGGTTTTCCAGTTTATCAGTGATTTAATATACCAGATCATATCCAAGTTTGTCTTTCATTTTTAAATGTGAGAACTTTCTTTTTCTGTTCTTCTTAGTTACTAGCTGTTTGTTAAACAGGCTCTGTGCATTTATAAATTAATCTAATAGGTATACAGTATAAAATGTCCAGCGTTTTTAAACCCTTGGCAGCACATTGGATGTCTTGTCACAAATTCAGCATCTTTTTCTCAGGAAAAAAAAAATTGGTTTTACAGTACCAATGTAATTTACATATGTGAAATAGAAGTAGAATTCCAAGTAGATTATAATCTTCAGCCAAAGATTCTAGAAGGTGCCATCTAACTTGGCTGCTCTTTCTGGATGACTTTTTTTTTTTTAGTCTTAAGCAGTCTATCCATTTCCAAAAATGAATGATATTTTGCCATGTAAGTTTTTGTCGCCAAATATACAAAATATAATATGACTCAGGTGTATTCACTTTAGCCTTTTCTAGGCTCCTGGTAGCCTCTACAAAGAGCAAGTCAAACAAGTTTGAAGAAACAGAATTAAATTTCTGACTTACATTAATTATTTTCTTAATTCTCATAGTCAGTGCATTTCCAACGGGACGTATTCTTTCTGTTAGTTTGCAAATAGGATTTCTTGGCAGGCAATATTTTATATCTGTTCTAAATGGCTGACATTAACAGTAATAAACTTGTTGGCACATGTCTACCTATCTCCTTCCATTTTAATAAAGTCAATAATTATATCAGGGCATTTGTATGTTTTAAGGTAACAGAAGGGTGATGAAAATTTTCATTACAAAAACTTCAAGATGGCAGGTAAGTTACTGACATGCTTTTTGCAGTGTTTTCTTCAAAGCGTCCAGAACACTAAGCAAGTAAATACTTTTCAATTCTGCACTGTGCCCTCTTCCACCACTCTCAGTTCTTGAGATTGCAGGACTGGATCCTAACCTTATCTAAAATGTTGATTTTTTTTATCATCATAGGTTTTTATCATTTTCATTTTTTAAATTATTGCACTCAAATTCTTTTTCTTCATTATTGAGTTCTTTCACACCCCCTTAAACTTGTGCCTAATCCCCTCATACTGGAAATAGTTTTTGATGTGAAGTATTGGGATTTTCTTTGGTTGAAAATTATGTCTGGAAATTTCAGAATGGTCCCAAACATTTCATTTCCTAACTTCTTTCTCCCCTTGTATTTTTTTTTTTAACATGTTCTGTCTTCTAACATAAAGTTTCACTGGAGGTGGTCTAAAACTAAAGATGAGGGAAGAGATTATTTATATCATTGATTTATACATGTCACAGAATAACTATGATCTGTTACACAATGTGCTAAAATGCTGGGTTTTTTGGAAGACCTTCAGGTGTGCCCTGGTATTTCCTTTCTGTAAAAGGCTTTCACATTGTGAACCTGGGCTGTCCTCTTTCCCTATCCTACAGAGAATCTCCTTTCCTAGAGTTTCCATTTGTGGGGGGACAAGTTTTCTGACTTTGAGAGTGTCAGGGGAGCTGCCCTCAGTTGTAATTAGAGCTTCTCTTAGCTTGTTTTGGTTGAATAAGAATGTAGAGATTATTATTGTGTTATGTCAATAGTAAAGGGAGCTGTCTTTTACTATGTTCACAGTAATTGCCAAACTTTATTTTCTTTAATCTATATGAGAATTACTAAAATCATCTCTCATCTATTATCTTTTATATCAGTAAACAGAAAACAGAAATTATTTAATCTTCAGGAGACAAATTTTACCGAACATTGGACCCTCCTTATTTCCATTTTTCCTTCATTTCTTTCGTGTTAGATATGTCTCAGTAGGGTGGCAGAAGGGGTGTGGGCCTGGGGTTGAGGAATGGGGGAAGCCTGATGTGATAGTGCACAGGGGAGCACTAGAGGGAGACACTCAGAAGGGCATTGGACAGTGCTGCTATAGAGGATGGAGCTTTATATTGGAGAAGAGGGAGAAGCCAGAGTAGAGAGACAGCAAGCATGCAGACTTTTATCAGTAATAGAGGAGATACGTTTGTGGAAAAGGGAGTATGTGTGTATGTGTGTAGACACACAGCCATATGCAGACATGTGGTTTCCTCATTCCTCCACTGACAGAACCTAGGAGTAGCAATACAGTAGGAATGACCAAATCTGTTTTGATCATGCTTTTAAGCCAGTCTCCACTAAGGAACCAGATCCCCATGGAGAGTAATTATAGGATTGTTTCAGGGCATGTGCAAGATGACATTAAGAACATTCAGGCTCGGCACCTGTGGCTCAACGGGCTAAGGTACCAGGCACGTACACCTGAGCTGGTGGGTTCAAATCCAGCCCAGGGCTGCCAAACAACAATAACGGCTGCAACCGAAAAATGGCCGGGCGTTGTGGCAGGTGCCTGTAGTCCCAGCTACTTGGGAGGTGGAGGCAAGAGACTCGCTTGAGCCCAGGAATTGGGGGTTCCTGTGAGCTGTGATGCCACAGCACTCTACCCAGGGTGACAGCTTGAGGCTCTGTCTCAAAAAAAAAAAAAAAGAACATTCAGTTGTACCTGAAGGAAGAGAGTGCTCAGGAATGATGGGGAAATGCCCAAAGCATACCAAAACTGTTTTGATGGAGCTTGAGCTGGCCAAATTTGAGCCCTAAAATAATGATAGTAACAGATTATAAATCATTATATAAAAAGGCAATTTATACACCTAGATTGATATAAATATGTACAAAATGGGTAGAATAAAAGCACTTATAATGGAATAGTAACTGATAAGTAAGAATGATGAAGTAAGAGTATCTTAATAAATCAGTTGAGTACTGATGGATGCCAAAGTCAGTAACTAAAAAAGGAGCAAAGATTGAGATATTCCCGTATTCTCAACCATTTGCACTTAAAATAGTTCATTAATTAGAAAGGTACAGAGAGTAATCGTCCAGTGGATTCATCTGGCAGACATCTTATTCAAATGATCGGTCAATTCTATCATTTATGTTAGGAATACTAATAGGAAACATTGAAACACCAGATTATCTGTGTAGATACTCTTTGTGAAAAACGCTTAAGGGCAGGTTAATTATGAGGCCACAAACTAAGGACAGTTACAAATGACTTCCCTGTGTCCTTCAAAAGGTCAAGTTTGTGAAAGTTAATGAAAGTCTGAGGAATTGTTCTACAAAATGACTTCCCTACATCCTTCAAAATAGTCATGAAAATTAAGGAAAATATGAGACCGTTTCTAATTGAAGAAGACTAGAAAGATGTGAACTGGATAGTGATGTGATCCTAGAATAGATCCCTATAATATTAAGGACATTGTCATAGTGATTGGCATGTGGGGTTCTTTGAGTGATAAGCAAATGGGTTGGGTTGGACACTAACAGCCTAGAATTCCAGTCTTGGCACAGTCCTTTACTAGCTGTGTATTCTAGGAAAAGCTGTTTACTAATAAGTTTAGTAGTTTAATACAAGTAGTAACACTAATAATACTAATAATATCTACCTCACTGGTTCAAGTGTAATTTAGAGGAAATAATCAGTAAGGGGTAATAAGTAAGAGGTAAACATCCTCTGACAAGTTCAAGACTTTGTGTAGTAACAGCAATGGGGGGCTTGGTATTTTACATTGGGTGAACAGAGAAAGTTTTACAGAGGTAATATTTCAGCAAATTCTTAGAAGAGTTGAGGAAGTGAGCAATGTGGATATCTGGCAGGAGGCAATTCCAGGCAGTACAAACAGCCAAGTGCACTGTTCCTGAAATGTGTGCATTCATGGTGTACTCAAGGAATAGCAAGAAGCTGAAAATTTTGACCTGTTAGATAACTAGTGAAGATGTTAGACGGTTGGCTGGCTCTCTGCTGATGGCTCCACATATGTCAAAAAGCACAAACTACTGAATGATGTCCATGGCACTATACTGTGCGTATAAAAATTGTATACAGTATACATTATACATGTAAATTAGGAAAAGTTACCCACCAAATTCTTAACAGTAGTTATTTTTTTCAGAGGGGACTGGAATTAAGAATTGATTCCCCAGTGGTCAAGAGATTTTATTTATTGAATTGATTGGATTTTAAAAATATAAGAATATATATAGTTCTCATATAATTCTAAAAGTTGTAATTATATATACACCAGTAAATACCCTTTAAAGATTATTTTCTCAAGATCACATTCATAATCGTGTCTCCTATTTACAAATTATTTTTCTCTCTCCTTCACCAAAAGCCAGTGAACTCACTTGTCTCCTGTTCCTGATTTCTTGCTGGATTTTTTCCCCCCATGAATGTAAATATAATTATAAAAATTATTATTTATCTTAATTTATTCTTATTATTTCTGAGTTATAGCTGCAATGTGCCTAATATTTGCTATAAATAATGATAATAACCACTATCCTGTGTTTGTGTCCTCTATCCTTTGTATAATTTACTCAGTTAATTCTCCATACCAATGTTATGAGGCGTGTAATCTCATTATCCATATTTTAATGGATAATTCTCATTATCCAGAATTTTAACAAATGCTGTGCTGGATATGGATGATACACACTTCAACATACTTCAGATAGTCAAATGTCAACATGAAGCATGAACCAATGAACTATGTTGACATTTCATTTACTATGATTTAGTACAAGTTGCTTGGTAAGCAAGGGAGAAATCAGGCTGGATTTAAAGGTAAACTTTACATAGAGGAATAGAATAAAGTGTAAGAAAGTGCTTTCATGGTAATTAATTATAGGTAGTCTTCCTACTCCTTCCTTTCAGCCAGTAACTTTTAGACTTAGTAGGCAATTCTGCAGAGAAGTCTCCTGAAGAAATGGCGAAGTGGGAAGTTTATCAGAGAAAACCACCGCATGTGTGCTATAACTGTCTTTAACAGGGCCTGGGAAAAAGTGAAAAGCAACCAACCTTTTTTTGAAAATAACAAAGTCCTGATTCAAGTATTGAAAAAGGATAAAATAACATAGAAACATAGATAATGGATAATAATAAAATCCTGATTCAAGTATTGTAAAAGGATAAAATAACGCAGAAATATAGATTTCTGAAAAAAATTGTAGAAGAAAACAAGTAAAATATCAGCAAACTAAATTAAAAAGCAAGTTAATAATAAACCATAATCAAGTAAAGTTTGTCTAATAATAGCTTATCCAACAGCTATTCAGGTAATTAAGGAGATTTTAGAGGTCTTATGCTATAAAGGCAGAGTTTTACCAAGTTTTTGGATGAAAATCCTCAGAGGTGTGAACCTTGGTTCCACTTAGACTGGAGGTCTGATGTGAGAGGAAGAGAAATGAGAATCACTTCATACTTAGTATATTTTGACTTGAAAACCTCAAAATGTGGAGTTGTCAATTCACTGAATGGGCAAGGGTAAGAACAGAGATTTTTTGTGTGTTTGTTTATATTTGGTGTTTTGTTGTTCTTTTGTAAAGGGGATTTCAGTATTGAATAAACTAAATTTGAGGTGCTTCTTAGATATCAACTATCAAATAGGCAGTTAGAATATGATTTCAGAATTTATATGTACTTGAGATCTATTGGCATTGAGGTTGTTTTTAAGGCCCTGAAATGTAAATTATGTCACTAGTTTATGAGTTTAAACTGAAAAGGATTCTAGGCACTAAAGAGAGGAAAACCAGAACTTTAATGTTGAAATTAAAACATAGAAGGGGCTATCGGAGAGAGAGGTAGAAAGAATACACTGTGAGTGTGGAATCTAGAATCTAATTGATGATCATGCAGATGGCGAGTGTGTATCTCCTACTTACATGAAAGAAGTAAAGAGTTAGTATAAAATGAATAGAAGATTTCTTCAAGTCAGTAAGTAAAAGCATACAATGTAAAAACAATAGGTGCATTATCTATAAGTAGGAAATCCGCAGAGAAATAAATCTGAATTTCTAATGCATTTGGGAAAACTTTCAGTTCCAACTCTATTATCTATTTTGCTTTCTGATTGTGGACTCAAATTCCTTCAGTTACATTTCTTTGGCTGGCTGATTTTTTTTGTTGTTCTTCCACATCAGTTTCTATGGAACAAATATATGTTGTCTTGATTGCACTTTGACTGATACCAAAACTACCAATTAGGAAAAGGAAAACTAATACTTGCTACTAGGTGCTATTTGTCACCTATCAGATTGGCAAAAACTAAAAACAGTGATAATATCTTGTCCTGGTCGACATGTGAGAACATGTATAAAGCAAGAATCTATCCAAAGGGAAATTATCCCAGCCTGCCATGATTAGCCATGAATTTAAACATGATCATGCTCTCTAAACTTGCGTGATAATCTTCTCTGCTTGACAAGGCTCCCATGGAAGGAAAGAGCACACCCTGAGTCTTGGAATGACCGAGGAGGCAACTGTCACAAGTACTTAAATTGCTGTTGGCCTCTCTAGTAACCCAACCCTATCCTTGAGACCACAGATAGATAACAGGGTAATTTGGGTTCTCATTTGCAGATCAAAAAGTATTTCTAGATGAAAGAACTTGAAAGTAGACCCCATCCCTTGGTCCCTGCTCTAAACAGGCAGATGGGTTTATTTCCCAGTACAGCCAGTATTGTGGCTGTATCTAAAAGTCAGAGCACCTTAGACAGTATCTGGCCCCAGAGAAAAGTTTGGGGCATCATCAGTTGGGCTCTGGAGACTTTGTGCCCACTTCATCCTGAGATGTCAGCCCAGTCATTCATTTTTGTCAACTCAATACTGGGTGTGTGGTATAGGTAGTGCCACAAATGATGTCCCTGTTGTATTCTGTGTCTGTCTCCTCTTATTTTCCTAAATGTGCAATACTTGAAGGGAGGGGAAAAGCAGGGCTGGAAGCAAAGCTAGACCAAAGGGTCTCTCCTGTCATATTCCCACCTAAGTTAGGACAGGTCTCTTGGCAACCCCCTTTGTGTCTGCTTGTCTGAATGCCTCACTCTGTGTGTTTTTGGAGAAAAGTACCAATCTAAGAGCTAGGTATGACTTGTTGTGTGACCCACGGCCAGTCATTCACCATTTCTAAACCACCACTCCACGTTGAATGAGTAGTCTTTGGTCACAGAAGAATGAGAAAGGTCCTGAGGGTCACCTTCTCTGAATTCTCCAGTCCAAGATTTTCTACCTATGTGGTTACTCATCCTCTCTGAACTTCAAATTGAGAAACTTAAAAGATTTTGTCTGTTATTATTATGAAACCCAGACAATACTCTTGCTATGCAAGTGTGAATCTCTGCAAGAGACGAGGTTTGCTTTTCTAGAAACCAGATATGATAGCTAAGCGAGGGCAAAAAAAAAAAAAAAACTGAGTAGACCCAGGATGACCTGCATTGACCTCTGCATTGACTTCACTTCTCTCCTCTGGGTGGAACAGGTGGTTCTCATGTCCCTTCTCTCTACTTATTTCAGGAAGACTCACTTCTTTTTGGGTGACCCTACTTTACAATTCTTGTTTTCTAGCAGTCATTCCTCTTAGACCTTTAATGGCATTCAACTAGACCATATGGGTGTAGAGGAATACGAAGAATCATTTAGAGCATCTGACCCTGTTGACCTCAGTGGTCCAAGGTTACATCAGAACTACTCTTGTCACAAATTCCAGAACTTACTACTGTTACACAAGGGTGTGTTCCTAGACAGGATATCTTATGGTTCTATCAAACACCCTGAGATCACAGAGGATTCCTCAGCACTCATATCCTTTGCACCAAGTCCAAGATCCTATGCAATGTCATAAAGAATGACTGAAGGAGAGTATCAAGGTCACTCACCCAGAAAGGAATTTCCAAGCCTGAAAACATCTCTGCAGACATTGTCTTTTTTGCTTATATACAAGCCACACCTCTACGCCACTGACAAGATGGCACCAATGTGTTCTACAGTGTCCTTGTCAGTCACACACTGGAGCAACCTGGTGTGTGTTTGACTGGAAGGTGAGTATTGTCTTGACTAGTGATAATGGAAATATTGCCATTCTTTCCTAGAAGCTGGGTTTATTTTCAACCCTCTTCTCTGGCTTTTCTCCTTTCCCATGCACTCATCTCCAACTTTTTCTTCATTATCTGCTTAATTTTTCTGCAGGCGCTGTGTGACTGTCCTATGAATCATTCCATCTGCAAAGGCTGTGTGATCCCTTTGCCCTACAATGATATTGTCAAGGTAGGCACCATGTAGATTCTCCATAGAGAGTAGTTTCCCTTTCTCAAGGTACCCACTTAGTGCAAAGAATTAATGCTGAATTCAAAATTTCTTTAAGGCAGATGAACACCACAGGGAAGATCCTGTAAGTAGCACTTACCTTCTTCCTTGGCCTTGCAAACCTCATCACTCCTATAATCCAGCTCAGCAACATCTTTCCAACATCTTTCCAAACCTCCCCTGAAGCTCACCCAAGCTTTGTGTCCACTGGACAAAGGCTAATTTTTCAAACATTCTAAAAAATCTTTGTTTTCTAGACAATGATTTTATGCCTGAATATTTTGAGGGCTGGGCAGTTATGTGGTAGATGAGAGATTGAGCAACCCAACCAATAGGTCAATTTCCATATTCTTAGCTTGGAATCCAGCTCTCATCAGTGTTTGGAAAGTCACAGCATTCTGTTTGATGTCTGTGCAGATTTCTTTCCCAAGCTCAATAAAATGATGCTCTCCTTCGAGTGTCAGTTTGCTAAGACTTTACACCTACTCTGTCTTTCCTTTGGTCTCCTGTCCCTGCATGAAAAACCTCAAACAAGGCAAGGATTCTGTGTTTCCTGCTGCCCCACAGATTGTCATACTGGGAGAAGGGGGAAAACGGTCACTTTTATATTTTCATTAATGCTAAATTAACAGTTGGGGAGCAGACCTAATCCTTTCAGCCTTATTCAGGAATGGAAGAGGTTCTTTGTGAGGAGGAAAGTATTCTCCATAAAATATTCAGGCTCAAGAGGTTTACTCCTTACACTGCTGAACTCAGACCACTAAGACTCCAAAACTCCAGTTCCATTTTTGGGACATGTGAAATGTCTCATGCTGTTCATGGAGGTGGAATGGGACCTTTCTGGGCCTATGACTATCTGTATAACCCTAAGCATTCCAACCCATAGGTGTATATGGTAAAGTATTATGATAGAGCAAGGGAACAGATGCCCAGTTCCTGAGGCATATTCCTTAATTTTGCTCTTATTTTTAAGCCCTTATATGTTTGCCAATTTGTTATGTGTTTGTATTTGTTGGGGTTTTCTGAGCATTTTTTTTTTCAAATTAATATGAGGGTACAATTTTTAGGTTACATTGTTGTCACTTCCCGGGTAATGTTCCATTTGTAGAAGAGCCCCTCACCCAGGGGCGTGTTACCCTCAGAATGTGCACATTACGTGAGATCCCATCTCCTGCCCTCCCTCCTTCTGCCAAACATCCTTCCCCGCTCCCCCACCCCCAAACTGGACTATGTCAGTGTTTTATTATTCTTATGAGCATGTTATTGTTTATATATTGATTTCATATTAGTATGGAGTACACTGGATTTTTATTTTTCCATTCTTGCAATACTTTACTAAAAGGAATATATTTCAGCTCCATCCAGATAAATGTAAAAGATGTAAAGTCTCTGTCTTTTTTAATGGCTGAATAATATTCCATAGTATACATATACCATAATTTGTTGATCCATTCATGGGTTGATGGGCACTTACCTTGCTTCCATGACTTGGCAATTACTAATTGAGCTGAAATAAACATTCTAGTGTAAATGTCTTTGTGGTAAAATGATTTTTGTTCTTCTGGGTATATACCTAGTAATGGGATTTCAGGGTCAAATGATTTGTTTTTTGTTAAGTCCATGTTCATAATGATAAAGAAAGGCACCTGAGATGGTGGTGGGTATGCCATGGCACATCAGGCTCCCTGCCTAACCTTTCTCGGTTTTGAAAACTCCAAGTTGGCTGTCAGTCAGAGCTGAGCTAACCTCTTCTTTTCTCCAAGCTCCAGTTCCTTATACTGTCCTTCCACCAATGTAACAGATGCAAAAGAAAACACTCACTTTTAGAAGAAGCAAAATATTTGCGAAGAATAAATTTTTCTGTTTTTGGAAACAGAAAAAGTATCCTTGTCAGAGGATGTGTAATATGAAAAACATTTTCTCCCTAATTTTATTGAAATATTCCTTTGAGAGAAATTAAGTTGGAAGTAGAGGGTGGGGAAGGACTTTCTAGCTGACCTGAGGAAACACATCCCCAAAGACAGATCCCGGGTCAGCTCTGAAGATGGTCTGATGAACCTGCCACTGTTGGTCCAGGCAGTCCCTTCCTGCCTAGGGACATAGGAAAGTGGATTATTTTTTCTTCTCTCCCTCTTTTACATACACGAAAGCACTGAGAGAGATGTCTGATTATGTTTTTGTTGTTACTCTTTGTGGAACTGATGGCAGGAACTGGGGTTTCCCATGCCCAGGAGGCTCTATTAATCTATCCTGAGCAGGGGTCTCTTCTCCCTGAGGTAGATGGTCACCATTGCTACATCCTCTAATTTATTTTCTTCTGCTAAGAGTCTCCAAAAGTGATTCTCTCTCTCTCTCTCATGTTGATGATGAATTCCATCTCTGTTTGCTATCTTCCCCAGTCAGAGTGACCTCTGCAAACCTGTAACCAGAATTAGAGGGGGCCCCCCCTCTCATGGCCGTCTTTCTTTTTTTTACCCACAGGTGACCATGGAGTTAAAGAGCTATGGGCAAGAGACTGAATCTTTTCCAGTCGCCACCTTTCTGTGACCTGCCTGAGGGTTTGCTCCAAGGAGGGTTGCATGACTGAAGAGTCAGCCTTTGGATCATGGGTAGATGAGGAAGTAAAAGTGGCCTGGGGAAGAGGTTGGGATTGACTATAACCCCTTTTTATGTTGAGGTGTTATAGTCAGGAACCTCAAAGAGTGTGTCCTGTTTGACATACTCAGAGCTTCCCGATATGGGCTTCTAAAACCTGTTGAAGACCTGGATGAAAGAAAGAGAGCCCCCAAGAGGTGTGCTGGTAATATATATTCCTGGCACAAAAGAGCCACATTTCTGTTCTGTCCATGGTTATGCTACTTCCCAGGATGGAGCGACCCAGGATGGTGTTGACCTCCCATCTCGTTGCTCAGATATATGTCCTGGGTGTTTTCAGGATCCTTGTAGCCCAGCCTCTCCCTTGGGCCTTTTGATATTTCATCCTGTCAGAAACTTAGCAAACTAGATTTTATCTTATCAGAGCCTCCCCACATAAAGCTTTCCTCGGAAGACAGCTTAGACACGTGCTGTAAGAGGGAGACATACATAGTGCATGGAGGAGGAGAACGGGGATGGCCTGACAGGCAAGCCTTGGAAGTGTCGCATTTATTCACATAAGTGACTTTGTGGTACTGCTCTTAAGGCTTCCTTTCATACTCTATTACCTGTGCACTCTCATGTCAACCCCAAGCTGCACTGGGGCCCTAGGACTCCATAGTGCAGGTTAACAAGGAATATTTGAAATAGTGGAAGAAATTAATCACCTTTTCTGAAGTGAAAGTAGGACAAGTGCCACTTTGGCACCTTTCCGGTAGGCTCTCCAAACTCAGAAAATGGGAGTCGGATGGTGTCGTGTGAAGGAGGAGGCTAAGTAGAAGTCCCATGGAGAACAGGCTCTTTCACAGGTAGGCCCTGATTTCAAGGTTGCAGTGAGCTGTTAGAGTGTCGCTACACTCTAAACTCTAGCCTCAGCAACAGAGAGAGACCCTGCCTCCTCCAAAAAAAAAGATTAGGCCCTAAATGCTCAGGAATTAGGATTCATGGTGAAAGTTTCGATGACAGTAAGGTTTCCATATCTCTAAGATGATAGCATTTGAAAGTGCTTTCATCGCAACAACCTCAAGAAGTTTGTGAAGCAGGTTTTTTCTCTCAAGGAATCTGATACTTGTGGAAGCTAATTTGTCCTAAATCATAACCCCCCAATTTTTCCTCCAAAACAATCATTTTTCCACTACAACTCACTCTGTTACCCAGTGGGTAAGACCCATGGCCCAGCTCCATTGTTTATTCTGCAGATTAGATGTTGCCCAGGTTCTGAGTGTGTCCTCCGAATGCACTAGTTTCAGAGAAGGACCGACCCTCAGAGGTGACATGTCAGTGATTGTGGACCTGGGACTTTATGGAAAAGATAAATAAGGGTTGAATCGCAAATCCTAATGTCTTACAGCTCCTCCTTTTTCCTCTTCATTGTTGCTCAAAAACAAAAATGACTTCATGATTTTAAAGTAGGAAACATTATTCATGAACAAGTTTATGTTCTGCATACATTTAATGGAACCTTTTACTACACTTAAATATCTGGTCCACAAGTTTTGGCCAGAAGCCCAGTCCCCACTCTGCCCTGCCCTGCCAGCTCCTGTATCTTTGTAATGCTTCAGTCCTTCCTGAGAGCTCCCATTCCTGATATCTCTCAACTATAACCATTGGGTTAGAATAGTGGGAATAAGGAAAGGAAAATCAAGATTCATCTCTTTTTGTGGGCTATAATTTGGGTTCTTTACCTGAATGTTGTCTGTTTGTTTATTTTTTTACTTGACACAGAGTCTCACTCTTTTGCACAGACTGGAGTGCAGTGATGTGATCATAGCTTACTGTAATCTCTTAACTCCTTGACTCAAGCAATCTTCCTTTCTCAGCTTACCAAGTACTTAGGACTATAGGTGTGGATACCACCACACCTGGATATGCCTTTTTTTTTAAACCTTGGTTAATCTAGGTACTCTCAAATATAGTAATATGACAGAAAGTTGGTCCCCACTGCAAACAACTTTAAAACAAGTGGAGCCAAGGCCCCAGGTTTACTAAAGCACAGTTTAACTAGGCAAAATTCTCCATCGAAAGCACATTGCTATCTAAGATAACTGAGCACAGAGAAATTGTACTCTGCTACAGAATTCCAAGCCCCTATCACGGAGTGATATAAACCTGTTAGGTGAGAGCTTTGCAAATCCCCTCTCTCCTTCTCCATCCCTCCCCACCCCTGCTTTAATTTAATTAGTCATAAAGGATTCCTGAGTGTAGAGAAGGGGACAAAAGATGAGCCCAAGGCCTCTCCCCCAACCAGCCTAGCAAATCCAACCACTTCTCATGGCCTGTGTGTAAATATACACATAAATGTATGAAGTAGAAATAATATATTTACATGCACACTGAGATGTGTGTGGTATATATAAAGTATTGGCACATATACACATACAGATGTGCATGTACATGTATATATTGCATATCATATGTTGTAAATGATTTGTTCAAAGGTTGTAGGTGGAAAGTAGAAAAGAAGGGAAAATAGAAAGGACTACCAAAAGGTGGAGGGTTATTTTTATTACCTTAGTGTAGTTTTACTTTACACCAATTTTATCCCACGTGTTATTAGCAGGTTTCCCTTTGCTCGTTGGAGAAATAGACTTGGTCACCACAACTTGGCTTTTGGATGGCTGAAAGTTTCTCAACAATTTTTACAAATTCCCAAGAACACTTTTTGATGTATAACTCACAGAAATCACAAGTATCTTAGGTGTATAGCCTGGTGAATGTTCATACATGGAATGCTCGTGAATGTATCCATGTTAAAAATTTCCTCCCATCTAGAAGCCTCCTGCCTGAGTGTCCCCTTCTAGGCAGAGCCTCAGGCCACTTTCCCTGCTCTTCCCTTGAGGGTCACTACTTCGACTTCACAGTCCTCCTTATTTTTTACCAGGCATACTTTGGTGCATTTTGTGTGTATTTACTCATTTAATTCTTGCAATAATCCTATGAAAAAAATACTATTATTGTCCTCATATTAAAGATGAGGAAACTATGGAGCACAAGGTTTTGGCTGTTTTCCAAGGTCAGAGCTAGGATCCAGTTTCTGAGCTGTGGCTGCAGAATCACATTCTTTAACCAATAAATAATGCTTGGGGGAAATGGCAAGCTGGAAAAACAGTCCATTTCAATGCAATTACATGTGTTGAAAATAACCACTAACCTCCATCTAGCACTTTGCAGGTGGTTTTACACTGATTGTTAGAGTTCACATTTTCTAAATTGTGTCTCAGAGGGTTGTGGGGAGTCCAAGGCTTAGAGACGAGATTTGCTCAGAGGCCAAACTGGATGAAGAAGAGTCAAATTTGAGCACAAGATAGACTGGAAACCATTATTTTTTCCCCTCCTTTTCACAGTACAGGAGGAACCTGAGCCAGCGGAGTTAAAAGAGTTGTAGTCTCTCCTTTCAAGTTAGGCCCCCCTTAGCACTCTGCATGTGGGGGATGCTAAACTTGTATGAAGTCCACACCCACCCCCCCTTGATTTTGAATTTCATGCTCAAATTCTTTTTAAACTCTCAAACTTCATAGGGGAGCCTAGGGTCTCAACTGCACTCATGCTGGTAACAGGAGATTTCTTTATGACTTTGTTTTTAGGAAGATAAGAGAATTGGGGGAGGAATGAGGTGCTGGGTGAGCAGAGCAGAGGCTTTCTGAGGTAAATTCAGGAGTCACCCTCCAGTAGGGTGACTCAGGCACTCCATTTGTCCTGACAAGGCACACAACCTTGGAGGAAAGGATCATGGCATCCACTCAGTGTTGTGGGCACACAATTTTGCACAATATTAATATCTTGTGTGAACTTGTCAAAAATGATATGCCAAACAACACAGTTATGACTTAAATGTAACAACTTTGACAAATTCTACCTGTGCAATTGTGAGCCCAGCATGCCTGGTTTTGCTGAGTTTCTTACATTCCAAGTTCTTAAGCTGCTGCTGGCTCTACGGCCTCACAGGTCTCAATGCTCACTTTTCCTGAGAAGCAAAGGAGCGTGAAGTGACTGGTGTTGTCACTTCCTAGTGGAATCAGAACTTCAAAGTGCCTAAACACCCTCCCCCCCCACCAGCAAGCTCCTAGATTTCTTCACCAGCTTTAGTAGTGTAGATGTGTGGGCAGTGTTCTCACTGAAGCTCCTACTCCTGAGCTTCTGGGCCTGGCTGGTCCTCTATGGGGACTTGCCTACTGCAAGGCAGTGCACTGGCAGGCAGGGAGTAGTGGCCTTCAAACTCAACTGCTTCCAGCTGGTACTACATCATTTCCCCAAAGACACTGTGGCGTCTGTCTCTATAACCCAAACCTCCCTTCATATAATTTCCCAGAGAGAATGTGCCTTGGGTGGCTAAAGTCCTGAGCCTAGGGAAAGACCTGGGATGGGTGGGTGAGCAGCTCAGCACTACAGTGGATCAGTTCTCAGCCCTGGCTCTGCTGTTTCCAGCACCACCTCGGTTTTCTAGTTCTTTTGAATATACAGCTGATCCTTGAACATGGGTTTGAACGGCAAGGGCCCACTTATAAATGGATTTTCTTCTGCCTTTGCTACGTCTGAGATGGTAAGACCATCCTCCTCACCCTCACCCTACTCAATGTGAAAACAATGAAGATGAAGACTTTCATCATGATTTGCTTCCATTTAATGAATAGTAAATACATTTTCTCTTATGATTTTCTTGATAACATTTTCTTTGCTCTGTCCTACTTTATTGTAAAAGCACAGTGTATATATAATACATATACCATACAAATGTGTTAATTGACTGCTTATGTTATTGATAAGCTTTTGGTCAATCGTAGGTTATTAGTAGTTACATTTGGGGGGAGTAAAAGTTATTCTCAGAGTTTTGATGTTGAGGGGGACTGGCACCCAGCCTGCAGATATTCTCAGGGCAAAGTGACAGTATAAAGCTAGAATTTTTTTTACACTATAATGTAATAAAATGAACAAAAGTAAAATATGTATATGTTATATGCATGCATGTGTCTATATGCAATAATAGATATAATCTCCTAGAGAACACCACGCATAGAAAAGTTATAATATTTGAAAGATGTTAGGCAATTACAGAAAGAAGCATAGAGAAATTCAAGAATTGCCACACCTTCCTATCCCCCCTGCACCTCCACTCTCCAGCCCATCTGCTCTCCTAAACTCATCTACCCAGAAGCAGTAGTAGTGGAGGAAAGAAAAACAAAAGACAAAAATTTGTTAAAATATTGCTAAGATTTTCCATACCCACAATTATATCAAAGTAAACTAAATCCTTGGCTAGATCACTTGAAACAGATTCAAGAAATCCAACTTGACCTTCCTCCCTGCTACCTGAGCAATGAACACATGCTCCCCCTCTCACCTCTTTGTTAACCTCAAATACAAAACTGTGTAAGTTACAGTAACACCTCCCAGATTCTGCCAACATCAATATGCTTCAATGGAAAAGCCTCTATCATTTGGCAGGATTAGAATCCTCTAACTTAGAATACATCTGAACTCCGTATTTGACTACGTGGAAGGGCTGCCGATATCACCATTCTTCATGATGAGTGTATTTTCCAATCATACAGTCAGAGATAACATGATATAATGAAACTGGAAATTTGCTGTTGACAAAGGGGCTTAACACATCAGCTATGAGATTTCTCTCTGATTAAATTACTGCTGTGGTTCTACACTGAGTTTACCTGCCTCTACTTCTCAGTGTGGATACAGATAATGATTAAGGAGGCTGTGACTTGAACAACAGGCTGGAGATAAGAAATGCATTTTAGCTGCCATTGCCAAAAAGGCCAGGCCCTGCCTGAACCTGGAGACTTGTTCTTTTTTTAATGATATAAGCTAAAGAGCAGTCTTGTTCCAGTATTAGTTCAAGTCCTACCTCTGAAGGGCCTGTTGTTACTTTTGGAGGTCAATCTCTAGGAAGGGACTGCATTTGTGTGTAGGAGAAGACTGCCTTCCACAGAACCCTATTGTCAACTGCGCCTGCGAGGGAATGCCTGGTGATCTAAGGTGGAGCTCAAGCAGTGAGTGATGTTAGCACTGGGGAGTAGCTGTAAATACAGATTGCCATTAGTGAAGAGGCTTGATTGCACAGAGACCACAATAAATCAATTTCCTATAGACTCATACCAAAACCATCTTCCTGCCCCCGGGTGCCAAAGAAGATTGGGGACTACTGAAATAAAGAATTTTAAATACTTAGCCCATGGTATTTGTATTCCAGGCTCATATTCCTAATTTCCAATAAGACTTATGTACTTTTGTGTCTTCACATTGGGAGGGGCATCAAATATTTTATTGACCTTCCAGTCATTTTTTTTAATAATTTTATTGAATCATAATTATGTACATTGGTGCAATCATAGGGCACGATTCATATACATTCAGAAATATTTTGTTTATACTGTTACAGATAGCCTTCATGGCATTTTCTTGATCACTATATAAAGATATTGATACTCTACCTTTAATAAGTTTCACCAGTACCCTGCTAAGATGCACCGTAGGTGTGTTCCCAGTCATCATTTTTACCTAAAGTTGCTG